>NKYR01000100.1:32360-156394 GCA_003184365.1 Evernia prunastri
CCCCCCATCTTCTCCCCCATTCTCTTCCTCCCCTCACTCCTTCGCTTTCTGTGGAGCTCGGACTTATGAATAATTTTGGTCGACCAGCCGCAAGGTGAAAAATGGAAGAAGTTTGTCCATGGCTCAAGAATTAACGGAAAGCGCTATTAAGATCATGCTTTAGCCCCCGTCCCCGCCCAAAAGTGCTTACTCCAAATGGTAAAGTAAAGAACTAAAGGTACCAAAAAAGAGAAGACTACTTAAAGGACTGCACTAAGCTACATTAATTCTTCTTTACTTTACTGACTACCGATTACTACTATAACAAAACAATACTACTCCTGCTACCTTAGGTTATGATCTATTGTGATTGTTGCCGTATTAATATTATCTATTATCATTATTATCATTATTTTTATTTTTACTTCTTTATTCCCTTCTTTGTTATTATTATTATCGTTATTTTTATTTTAATCCTCACTCTATACTTACCTACCTATTCTTCTCCTTTTTCTCTTTCCACCATCAATCCATCAATCCATCAATAAATAAATAATTGTTATACCAGTTATAATAGTAACATTCATGGCCTGCCCCTTATGCACAACTCTTGCATTTCTCCCATCAATCCAAGCCCCAACCTTCCTCCTTTCTCACACCATTTACCCTTTTCCTCCCCCATCCTTGTCCGTGGAGGGATTGGTCTACACCGCCCCAAACACTCTCTCCCCTTGCCCAACTTTCTAACTGACCACTTTACCTTTACAACCAATCTATTCCCATCGCGCTTGTCCAACTCGTTTCAACCCACAGCGCTTCCTCTCACCCGCGCCTCCTTATGATACGTAACAGAAACACGCGCGATTGAGGAGACAGCTTGCTTTCCTACCTACAGTAGCTCCTCTCTAGCCGTTTCCACACGCCGTTTCCAGACCTCTCACAGGCCACCCTGCTACTGCACATCATAGGCCAAACGTTACAAGTCATATCAGACTAGGGCGTGCGGATGGTCAGCGTGCGCATGACTTACTCACCGGCTCTCCATGCCAACCAATTGGATGCCTGAGCAATAGCTCCTGTCTTTCTCTCATCAAACCTCCTGCATCTCTCACTAGGTCTCCCTCAGCTCCAGTCAATTGTCCCCTCGGGCCCGAGTACGTAGGTAACGGTGTGGCGGTAGAATTATTACACAACCCTGGCATCAACATTCCTGGGGCGTAACGACTGACTGCGGTATCGGTGTTGGTACCTTACGCATGACGATCCTTCGCTCAAGCATTAAAGCAAATCCCGACCATTGCGGCTGTACTTTCGCCCCAGGCCGCCTTACCCTGACCATCCCAGTACGCATCACCTTTTTGTATCTTCAAGGGTCCCTACTTGGCTGCTCGACGACAATCCCACTCACTCACTCCTCAAATATCGACCTATATTCTTTTTTTATCTTTCCATTTGCCTCAGCGAGGTCCTCTCCATGATTCGTCATCTATCCCGTTCCCATTCGCATTCCCATTCGCATTCCCATTCTAAGAATAATTCGCCAATCTGTTTCTTCATTCTTTCCAAGTCATCGTTTTGGTGTTGAGCCGACCTATCTGTCTCATTCATTCATTCCCTTTCGGCAAACACTTGTCGAACTCTGATGAGCCTATGAATCTATTATCGGCGATTCACACCGGCATTGTCGCCGGGCCACATTTTTGGTGAGACCCTACCCAACGAGACGTGACTTCCCTCCAGGTCATTTCTAACGGTTCGGCTAGCTTTCCAGCCTCTTCTTCAATAACAGTACAATCACAACTCGACATTGGAGGAGCTATACGCCGTGGCTTTCAAATCCCACAGCGCGCTTCAGTGCCGTCGACAACCTGGCCCTCTACGCAACGCCTCCTGCTTCGTCAGGGTCTTTTCAATTTCGGCGTTCGATTTGACGTTTAAGTAGCCCAAGACGAGCTGGACCAGTGGCATGGAAGGTGACGAACAGCGAAGAAGGCAATATGAGCAACAAAACTACCCCCGGGGATTTGTCGCAGAATACGGAGGGCATGGAGTGAACATACCAAATCTCCAGAACCTACGGGGCGCCCCGGCTGGAGATGGCTCTGATCGTTTCAGGCAACCGCAACCATTGACAACTCGGCCTTCCACATCTGGCCCTTTGTCTGCAGGCGCAGGGAGCCAACACGAGCTGGGAAGCTACGACTATGCGCCAAGCCAGCAGTACTCGCCGCCTCAAATGCACGGCACACAATTCCAGTACCCGCAGTCAGAGTACCTGCAAGACCCCCAGAGGCAACGACAATACTCCCAATACACGCCGCAGTTGATGTACAATGTACCGCAACAAGCTCAACCGCAATCTCCGTATGACGGTCTGGGTCAGTACCAATCCAGACCGTCCGCTGCGCAAGTTCTGGGCAGCCAGCTTGGGGCTCCCCAATACTACAGTCCAGGCCATGGTACCAATGTGTCGGCACCCGCAGCGATGCCTCAAGAGTATTCCACAACGGCGTATCCCCCTTCCATGCAGTACACTTCTGCAGCTTCTCTTGGACGTTCGACCCTTGCCTCGTCCTCTTCTGCGATAGGACCTGAATTTAATCCGAGCATCGAAACAGCAGCTTCCGGGCAATCTGAAGAAGAAGAATCGGGTAAATTTGAGGCTGCCTACGATCGGTATCAGAGAGCAATTAGGGCAGTAAACGATCATACTTCCCGAGGGGATCTCACCAAGGCTGGGGAATTACTGCTGGAGGTTTCTCAATGGTTGTCAGACAACGTGGATGCTCTTCGTGAGATGATCTTAGAGCTACGGCAAATTCAAGGCTAATATCTCCAGGACTTACGCAAGATGATCCCAAAAAACAAGCAGAGCGCATTAAATTCTGGGATAACTTCAACGTATGCTGGCTTGCTATGCTACAACGTCAGAAGGATGATACACAGCAAATGTTGGACTCCGGGCAATCTCCAGCGCAGCCTCAAAGCTTGCTGCCGAAAGAGTCCCTTGAAGAGATGGGAAACGAGCTGGTCTCACTTTGCGATGGCCTAGAAAAGCATGGGCTCGTTGATTATCAGATGGGGGTTTCCGAGCAAGAGATCATCGAAAGTAAGCCGAGACGCATCCCCATCTATCCCGATAGACATGAGGACAACATCCTCTAACGGCCTGGCAGTTCTGACTCGATGCATTGATCTTGTCGGCAGTGATGACGAGAATGACGAAGAAGCGGAGATTGACCCAATGCTCGGCCAACCTGGCCCAGGTACTGGCCAACGTTGAGCAGCTACTTGACCAACCTGCCGTCGAACCTTCTTCCACGACCTCATTGATAGCCATCTGACAACTCAATTTTCGCTCACCTCAAACAATCTCCTGCATGAGACATTCCCAGTCCACGATGCTGCCGTTTTTCTAGGCAGTCCGTGATCCTGTGTAGGGTTTCAATACATCGGGAGAACCATGATCAATACTACATACACCCAACCACCATTCACAAGGCACCATTCTTGCAGAGCAACGTACATACTGAATCGCTCTATTTCCTCGAATACATCGACGACTACGCCACACATCCACCACGGCATAGAATTAACGGGCAACTGGGCATCAGGTGTTAGGCTGAATTTCTTTATTTTAGAACGGTTCGGAAAATACCCTGGGAGGCAGCTCATCATGTTTATACTGCACTGCTTGCACAAACTTGTACTTTATCATAGACCCACCGGTCACACAGGCGTTTTATATGGTTGGAATTCATGCGAACAGAATGGCAGGGCAGGTTAGAGATGGAGGTTTTGGCTAGCTTTTGATCATTGGGGCTGCCGGCTGGCGCCAAGCAACGTAATAGTCAAAGCAAAAATGGTAAAGGCTAGGGTCGGAAAATATCCCTCTAGTAGGCCTCTGGATGTATAGATAGGTAGATAGATTGGCTTGTTTGCATGTTCGGGATATAGTCGCCTGGTCTGATCATACTTCAAACGAAACATGAAGTTATTCATTCTACCGATCGAGTAGACGCTCGGTCTTGTGCCACATGGGTAAATAATTAAGTAAGTGAGTAAGTGAGTAAGTGGGCGAGCAAGCGAGCAAGTGAGTAAGTATGTAAGTAAGTATATATGTAAGTAAGTATGTAAGTAAGTATGTAAGTAAGCATGTGAACAAGTAGATGAGTAGATAAGTATGTAAGCTCGGTAGTAAATATGTGATGAAAATACTTCAAAATCGAAGGATAATCATACAAGATTACTCCACATACGCACCTCGGGAAAAGATGATCGACAGGATCAGGATCGACGTGATCGGGAAGTTGAGGTAATCTTACGAGGGTAGGTATCAAGGAGCCAAGTACCGTACCGTACTCTATGTATGTATGTATGGATGTATTCGAAATAGCAGCAGCAGCAGCAGCAGCAGCAAGACCCTCAGCTCCACAAACAATATCCTGCAAATATTCTACGATGCGATGCGATGCGATGCGATGCGATGCAACAAGGGAACGTAACGCACAAAGATGATAACGGCGGACGAGGCTTATCATGTCGCTCTAAACTTTACGCTCCGTCAAGGTAGACACATGAAAGTGAATAAATGGAGGTGGAAAGTGGCCGTTGTCCTCAGGACTAGCCAGATACTTTATTGAGTGCCGAGGCGTACCCCCAAAGCGATTGTGAATATGTAACGCTTTATCCATTTGCTGCAACGCCGCCTTGCCTTTATCATCCTCGAAATGGCTTTGCAATCGGGATATCGAATGCTACAGCGTGGAAAGAGTGCAGGGAGTGTTAATGCAACGGTAACCGGCCTTCCTTTCTTCATGATAAACGGCGTACCTAGCCCGTTCGATTCGCTATTTTTGTGAGGCCGTCAAATGTCATTCGTTTCAGCTACCGCTATCAGGATATCGACTAGAATTGATCTATAGCAACGTTAACGTCAACGGTTGTTGGACTTGGCGCTCAACGAATTCAGATTGTAGAGGCAGGAGATGAGATCGCGCTGCTAAGCCGAGTAGCGTACCTAATGTCATGCTCATTGAAACATCCGTGTTCTCAACCATCTTTGTGAACTCCTCGAAGCTGATCTTGCCATCCCGGTCAGTATCTGCCTCCATAATTGTCTTGTCCACGATCTATCATAGTACACCAATTGTCAGCCGTCCGCAATATCAGGGGATACCTTGTGCAGTTATTTTGCCCCAAACGGAGAACAGCCCCTTCTTTCTTGACACGGTGCCCGGAAACATACTTGTTGCAACTGCATATCCTTCAAATTGCTTCCCACCATCATTTTCAGTACGATGAAAAGCTCTCCGTTGCTAATATACCCGTCGCGATCGATATCGTAGACCTTAAAGGCGAACATTAATTTTTCTTCCTGGTTGCCTTTTGAGCTGAAGGCGCTGAGGCCGGACACGAATTCTTGAAAATCAACATCGCCACCTCCGTCTTCGTCGAAGATGGCGATCATGCTGCAAGAGAATGTGAATCGATTAGCCGGACGGAATCTTGGGCTGTCAGAGTATAAGGGCGGAGGTGAAGTACCGGGTCGCCAGAGGATTCGACGAGACCGCAGGAAGCGAGAGGAATTCGTCGCGTTCTATTGTTCCCGAATTGTCCTGAGATATTCTAAGCATGGCGAGCAGTGCACTTGAAGGGTATGGATATGCACACACTTTGTCCAGCTTCATGAACCTCTTTCGTAGTCTATCCACTTCATCTCGATCGACTATTGCGACGCAATCAGCGTCCCTGAATCTAAGCAAGGTCTTCCTCCGCGAATCTCACAATTTGAGCCTTGTATGATGCTATCGAGCATTTGGCTGTTTGACTGTGCTCTCCGACGAGCGTCAAACAAGGCTGCCTGGTTGGCGTCGGCCATACCTGTGGGGTTAAGATTCTTCGTCTTCTGTATTAGAGTGATGATAGTAGTATTGTTGATCGTCTGGAGGAGAAATTTGGAATAATTGTAGACGGGAGCGATGAATTATGATGATTTGAAGCGGTGCTGGACGTCACAACAAAGAGTGAAAGAGTGAAAGAGTCAAATGTGTGGTAGGTAATAGCTAAGGAGCCAAGGTTAGATGTTACGTTGAAGGTTGAAGGGATGGATGCCAAGGAAATAAAGGCAAGGGAATGCCAAGAACTACCTAAGGTAAAGTGAGGTCTATAAGGTAATTTCAAATATGGCTTAGTGGTTTAAAACCCCGGCACGCAGCACGCTACTCGTAAAAAAAAGGATGGGAAGAAACTAGGAAAGAAAATAATAATAGAAACCCAAGAAAAAAAGAACAAAAGAGAAAAAGTTCCATCTTTCTTACTCGTATAAGGTAGGGCACAACACGAGAATACCCTAGGGCAATCAAGCTAGCTACCTACCTTACCTACCTGAAGGTACCTTACTGTCTCTTCTTACCTTAACCGTAAAAGTAATCACAAATTAATTACCTCGAACTCAAGACAATAATAATCGATCAAGTTCTCCTTCATCAAAAACTAAATCCATCGACAACCCCCCTTCTTCATCATATTTTACGGTCGGACTTTCTGGCATTCTTTCAAACATGCATCACATTTCGACTTCATGACTCGATCCAATTTATCAGATCCCTCTTGACACAGACAGAGAGCCAAGAAGACCATGACTCGCGCTGGCGCACTCAGCCAAAGTCGTATGAGACAGCGCAAATTGAATACTAGAGCTGCGCTTCAAATCATTCGTGAAGACGATCTACTTGAGGCCGATGATGATTTACCCAGGGTGCTGTCGGGTCTTGACAGTGGCGTGGAAAAGGCGGAACAGAATGTAATGTTCTCCCCTCAAACAACCCCCCACCCCAAAAAACCTTCAACACGTGACCAATAAAACAAAAAACAAAAGGAACACCATCTGCAAGCTGCACTCTCCGCTTCACAAGCAGCCGTCATCGGTGGTAAGGTCGCTCAGATATATATTCCCACCCCGGATGCCGTTCAAAGCTCGCTGCAATATGACAAACTCTACCCTCTCACTTACGCCCAGCCGGCGACGTACGTTCGCTTCTCTTCCACCGTAGAGGATTGCGCAGGCTGTCCATATGATATGGATGAAGAGGACCAAACTTTCCTCAGATCCATGAACAAGAAAAAGAATGCCTCCACACAATGCTCTGAAGATCAATTCGAAGAAATTATGAATTGCTTCGAAGAGACGGCTCAAGCGAAGCAACCATATGCTGCCATAGACAGTCCTCCTGTTCTTTCTTATGATGAAATCGAAAGCTCCATGGATGATTATCTTGATGATCATGCGCGCGCCTTCACTAGGGAAATTTACGAGCACTGGAAGACCCGAAGGCTAGAAGCTGGCAACAGATCCCTGATAACAGGGCTCAAGGTAAGTCGCCTGTGCCTCCATATCGAACGCCTTACAGCTGACACACTCAAGCTCGAGACTGGCGCCGATACCGACGATGCCGATCCCTATGTCTGCTTCCGAAGACGTGAAGTCAGGCAAATTCGGAAGACTCGTGGCAGAGACGCTCATAGTGCCGAGAAACTCAAAAAGCTACGAAAGGAGCTCGAAGAGTCTCGAGAAATCATGGCAATGATCAGGCAGAGAGAGATTACGAAGAGAGAGCAACTTGCCGTCGAAAGACAACTTTTCGAGCAACGGGCCAATTTGAGACAGGTCAAGCTGAATCTTCCCGGTCAGTACAAGGGAGGCGATGAAGATATCCTCGTCAACCAGAAGGTAAATGCTGTTTCCCGACGTGTTCATAAGCATCAGTACTGACGAGCCAAACAGCCGAAGAAAAAGCCGTTGGAGATTACGCAGCGTGTGCCAGGGGATCAGTTCCGTTTACCGCAAAGATCAGACGGTCGACCTGCTGATTCTGATCTGCTCCTTCTCTCGGATCTTCTGGCGGAACAAGAGAGACTGCTAACACTAGACATCGACACAAAGATTGCCCAACATCAGCAGTGGAACATTGGTTACATGGACATGACCAAAGCCCCGCTGACTCCACCGTTGGAGTCCGATGCTGGATTGGCTTTCCGTACCGCAACAACAGAGTACTTGCCTACCCCTCCTGCATCCATATCTTCAGAGCATTCTGGTGACATTGCGCTCGATTTCAGTACCTCGAAAATGGGCAAGGCAGACTCGGTAGCAATACGCTATGCCTCTCCATCTTATGACGGACCATGTCATAGTCAACCTTCCTTCAGACGTAGGTATGGGAGAGGAGGCCGGTTGTGGATCGATCGTAGGGGTATGCGCTTGGCGCCTAAGGCGGGCTTCGGCCCTTTCGGCGCAGATCGATTCAATTATGATGATGACGAAGACGAGGTGCCAGTGTACTTTGTCGATCCACTCGACACGGAAAGCATGCAGTTCCGCGCAAAATTCTTTCCCGCATCGTCTGGTCACGCTCAAATGCAAGCCAGGCGGGCCCAAATGGATGCATCTTCGCATGGGGCGAGCCATGCTCCCACATCAGCACGTCCTTTTCGTCAGGGCGGACCGGGCTGATTGTAGGCCAAGTACAAGGCCTGATATCTACTTCTAGATGTTCGAGAGTTGATTTGATTTGTTGACCACAAGCAAGCCATCTGAAACCAGTATTGACCGGTTTTCCAAAGCGTCACCAAGACTCGTGTTGTTGGAATAGACGCAAGTTGTCGCGCTCGATCATGTGTCGATTTGGAGATTGGCTCCGAAAAGGCCCGAAAGGGGTACTTTGTGAGGTGAGCTGTAGGATAGATCATCGCAGTACCATACTGCATGTGTGTAATATTAGAGCTTCTGAAGGGCTGGGGAGTCGAGGCCCTAGAAGGGGACAAAGTTGGACCGATGCTCTTTAGGAGAACCAGTACGAGGAGGGTACCTGAGAGGATGAGCACTCAAATAGGATTTCACAATCTTCTTCTCTTAGAGTGACCTGTATCTTCGTAGTCTCCGGAGCTCTGGCGAAGCTCGGCAACTGTTTCGTCTACTCGGAGAGCTGCCATGGAAAGGATTTCTTTCTCTCCTAAACGTACTTGGATGGCCATTCTCCGCCGTCCTTGCACAGTGAGGTCCTCTAAAAGGGCGACATCTTCTGCCAGCGTCGTTCTGTAGGCTTTCAGCCTGCGAGACATGATTTCCTTGAGGACCAAACCCAGCTTCGTCAATACGAATGATGGTGGCTGATTTGGCGTCCGTGTTCTAGCAGTTGCTTGCTTGGCTGCGTTCGTATCGAGCAACAAAGCCGTGATTGTAAGTATGAGTTGTTGATCGAATTCGAATGATCCGTCCCCTGGACGACTAAGGTCATAACCGTCCTGCAATACTTCCCATGCTGCTGCGAGCTGGAGCTATTTCGCGTTAGTGAAAACCAAGTAATACTGATTTACCATGGCAGATTACCCTAGCAGCTTGTTCTCTTTCACCAAATTTATTATATACGCGAGTAGCGGAGAGTATCGTCTCAATATCCACTTCACTAAAATTTCGCGGTCAGTATTTTCTTTTTAGAGTAGTTCGGGGGCCAGAAGACATGTTTCAGACGGCTCCCGAAACATGATTAGAGGGAATAAGTGGTCAGAAAAGATAACTTACACGACGTCCCATTTCCTATAATTGTCCGTTACATAACCGTAACGCCGCTATCAATTCTCAGTCAGCATGCCGTTATCGAAGATGAACTTTCCGAACACAAGCTCGGCGCGTAAATAACCCCAGCCATGCTTCACAACTCAGGACGCCAGGACCGATCCCTTACAAGCAAGTCAGATCTTGGCAGCTGGCCAAAGTCATTGAAGATCTGTTGCCCTTTCGGAATTGGTTTGAGGGCGAGCATGGTCATGGCATCTCCATACTGGACCAAGTGAGCCTAATTCTGTCAGACCTGCCTCAATACTACATGACACAGAGACATGCATTATTCGAATCACCATCTTCAAGTTTTCAGAGTCAGTGCTGCTTTTTCGATGAGAAAAGGGTCGCGGACAATATCAATGACAACGATACTCTCAGTACATGTCTTGGAACTCAGTCTCAGATACAATGAGGAACGGATCGCTCCGAGCTTTAGACGTACCGGCGTTGAATAAGTCGGCCAACGGAACCATTCCCTTATTTAATTCGTGGGCTGACTTAGAGGAGCCATCCGCTTCTTCTTCGTCTTCTTCTTCCCCAGACAAAGAAGGGAACTCTTGTACTACTGCATTTTTTTGTTTTGTCAGCACTTCCTATACGGGAAGCGGTTTCAAGTCTTGAAACACCCTTTCAGTGTCTCAAGGCTCGAATGGCCAGACAAAAGAACTCCAAGA
The DNA here is from genome assembly GCA_003184365.1 of Evernia prunastri. Taxonomy (NCBI): domain Eukaryota; kingdom Fungi; phylum Ascomycota; class Lecanoromycetes; order Lecanorales; family Parmeliaceae; genus Evernia; species Evernia prunastri. The sequence continues at coordinate 42,636 of NKYR01000100.1, forward strand.
AGACGTACTGTCGAAACCGTAAGCCATAATCAAAGTTGCCATTCTGTGAGCCAGGTCGAGTAGAATAGTGGACGCTTTGGAACCACTAAACGCTTGAGCATGTCGACCAAAAATCTCCGGCTGCTGTTGCACAATTGGCAACAGGAGCTTTTTGAAAGACGCATCGGCATCACTCTTTCTTATTTTGTCTAGCACCGTACTGCCCTCCAGCTCCGCCAACTCGAATGAAGACCAGTATATCAAGGTATTAAACTCTCTGGGCATCAGTTGAAGGTAATCCCACCACGTTGAATCTTCACCCAATCCATCTTCATATATCAGGACTAGGACTAGTGAATTCCATGGATCGAGACTCTCGAGTAAGTGTGGCTTGACTTTTTGAAGATTCGAAGTTTGGACGGTAAGAACATCGGATTGGGAGATGCTGAACAGCTCCACATCTTCCTCTACGTCTTCCACAGCAACTAGTGGACCTTCAGCACATATCAAGGCAAAGAGCTCTGCGACGGGTCAATTACCTATTCCTCTGCCAGCATTGTGGTCTCTCAGATCGGTTATCTCAATTTTCCGGCTGATGGTTGTGTCTGGGCGCTCTCGCAGCCATTTTAGAAACTCAGAGGTCTTTGCGCAGAAGACATCATTGCTGGCGTCGGTAGCCATGCCGCCATTTCACAGGAAGGGCAAACCGATGCGTTGTTGGAAGTAGAAGAAAGTAGGTACAGGACGTTGCTTGGAAACTGTGCGGAAAATCGTCTCGGGCAAGCTCTTTTTCCAGACTCCCCACCATTGAGAAGCACGCTAATAATGCCAAGCCCGCCTATATAACATACTGTACCTAACCCTAGAGTACGAACCAACGATACGATAAAGTAGTGTACCTAGTACCGCTCACACGTCGGCCTCTGCTTGTCTGTTTGTATGCTTGTCAACTAACCATTTCCAATCATGATAGCCCTAGGTCTTGAAGGCTCAGCTAATAAACTTGGTGTTGGTCTCATCCTTCACCCTCCGAAAGGTGGTCCTGCACGCATACTCTCCAATATCCGCCACACTTTCATCGCTCCACCCGGTCAAGGCTTTCTTCCAAAGGACACCGCAAAACATCATCGGACATGGATAGTCAGACTTGTCAGTCAGGCGATGAAAGAGGCCGGACTTGGAGTGGAGGACATCGACTGTATATGCTATACAAAGGGTCCAGGCATGGGAGCCCCGCTACAGAGTGTGGCTGTCGCCGCGAGAATGTTAGGTCTGCTATGGGAAAAAGAATTGGTTGGCGTCAACCATTGCGTCGGGCGTACGTCGATTGTCAGCTATCTGTGACAAGGCAGTGCTAAAGGATTATTCAAGATATTGAGATGGGTCGCGAGATCACAGGGGCACAAAACCCGGTTGTTCTATATGTATCGGGGGGGAACACGCAAGCTATAGCTTATGCTTCGCAAAGATATCGCATTTTCGGAGAGACACTCGACATCGCCGTAGGCAATTGCCTCGATCGCTTTGCGCGGACATTGCGTATATCGAATGATCCAGCACCGGGCTATAACATCGAGCAGATGGCGAAGCAAGGGAGGAATCTGGTGGAGTTACCGTATGCAGTCAAAGGGATGGACTGCAGCTTTTCGGGAATTTTAGCGAGCATTGATATTTTGGCAGAGAGACTACAAGCCAATGATGGTGGATGGACGGATGAGTTGACAAATGAACTGATCACGTGCGAAGATCTATGTTTTAGCTTGCAAGAAACATTGTTTTCAATGCTGGTCGAGATTACCGAAAGGGCTATGGCGCATGTGGGCTCAAGCCAGGTGTTGATTGTGGGCGGAGTGGGCAGTAACGAGCGGCTGCAGGAGATGATGGGAATCATGGCGAGGGATAGGCAAGGGAACGTTTTCGCGACAGACGAGCGATTTTGTATCGACAATGGAATCATGATTGCACATGCTGGATTACTTGCATATGAGACAGGGGTGACCACAGCTTTGGGGGACAGTACGTGTACGCAAAGATTTAGGACAGACGAGGTTCTGGTTAAGTGGAGAGAGTGATGATGTAGGAAGCTGCCTTCAGTGGTCACGAAACCCCGAAGCCATCCTCGACATGAGCCACTGTATCAATTATATAATCCTATATCTTGCGAAACTATGGATGTGCGACGTTGCTTGAGGCACTTTGTAAATCTGAGACAGTCGGACATGCATGATTGTACGTTCTTCCGAGACGTCCTGCCTCGCTAGGAGTGCGGAGCAACCTCCGTGGCTCATGGTAGGCATGTCATCTTCAGAACGCTCCGAACCTACTCTTCAGTGGGTTTGTATACGATCGTTGTCACATACTATTGAGACGTGAGCTAGTCTTTCCAACGTCGCATCGGATTGTATCGCAACAGATCTTACCTTCCGTTTATAGCGAGTCGTAATGCTCGTAGCAAGTACATCGTGTTTAATACTGCTCGTAGCCAGATGGTTCAATACAGTGTGATTTGGCATGTTCAAGACGCTACTATCATCTTTCATGGGTGTTGTACCATTCAGGATTGATTTACCAAGGAACAGCGGTAACCCTGGAGGTGTAGAGAAATCGGAGACACCTCGTGCAGCTCGCTGATAGCGTCTAGAATGCTCTGATAGATCGACATCATAAAGGTACTTTGGTACAACCTTCCCCCAGAAGACAGGCTCCACCTTTTGCTCCCCCTCAACAAGTTGAGTCTTGCCAACAGAATCGGGTGCATGGTCTTTGGTTTCTGTGCCTTCGTGAAGTACTTGAGGCGGATGAAAACCTTGTTGGACCTTTCCATGGTCCGGAGGTTGCTTGGGTATATCATCGGCACTCACCTCCACATAATTAACAAGGATGTTGGTGTAATCCACGGCGGTAGGTAACTCGTTCGAAAGCTGCATCTCTCCGTCGACGATAAATTTAACATGATGGGTTCCCGGTGGAAGTTGGAGGACTGTCGCATGATGTCCCGTCGTAGAACTATAGGGCAGCATGAGGTCAGCATGCCTCATGCTTATTCGATGTCGTCTGAGAGAACCAGGTATTACTGCCAGACCTTGCATGAGACACAGATTTATGCCGGGCAATCGGGCAGGGGTGATATGGAGCACAATGTACGAAGAAAAACAAGAAAAACACATCGTCCGAAATACCCGTGTGCAGGTAAACGAAAGAGGGGGCTGCTCACTCTCTGCTCATGCGGAATTTTCTATTCCATCCGGCAAATGTTCCGGTAACATACACCCTATCACCTCCCTGGGTCCACTGCAGCCGAGTCGGTACGAGACCTTGAGGTGGCGCTTCGTACGGATATGGTTGGAGCTCATTGCCTAATTCTTCTTCTTCGAGCGTTGTGCTACTTATAACAGAGGATTGACGGGGTATAGCGCCATCGAAATCTTCCTCGTGTAGGGATGAAGAAAATTCCTGGGCTGTGATGGTGGGGGAATATGGAGCATGGAGCTCTTCCTCGATGGGAAGGGGCATACGAGGGGGGAAATTGAGGTTTGAGTGGGGTACGAAGTTGGGGTCTCGGGGAGGGCCAGACGATTCGAATTGTGAATCTGGTCCTCTTTGTCGTCTTGGGTCAGAGCCGCGAGGAACCTTGACTGGCGTTGATTTGCCTGCTGTCCTGAACTTTTCCTTCTTATTCTCATCCGGAAGTATTTGCTTGGATTGATCGCTACCCGTTGAATCTTGATGTTGTTGCCGTTGCGATGTTGAGGGGCTAGCCGCATGTTTTTCGACGTGTGATGATTTGGCTGTCGGAGCCTTATGCTCTTTTTCCTTCCGTGTATTTGTAGTGGACGAATTGGAGCTGGATGAATGGTTTGCAACAGGTGAAGTAGGACTTTTTTCTTTGGAGCTCTGATTGCCCATTTTACGATGTGTTGACGGAGAATAGATCTATGTCGATTATGAAGAAAGCAGAGAGTGTGGTTTCGGAGTGGAATTCGAATTGGTGAAAGAGTGATGAGAGATAGAACGGGAACAAATCGTCATAGCGCAATAGGTGAGTAAGGTAGTTCAGTCGTAGAGCTCTGAAGTGCGTTATACAAGTTGGTGAAGTAAGAAGTACGTACCTACCTGGTATATTATTGTATTCTACGTGTGGTATTAAAAACTCGTTACTCTAGTTCTGCCCGCAAGTGTCGGCTTAATCTGCTATCTGAAGATTCGGGGTCTTCGAGAAGACAATTTCACTGCTACAGTAGTCACAGAGAACATGAAGGGTTCGAAAGTCGTCACCAAGTGTCTCTTCGATAAGTTACCATTCTGGAGCTACCTTACGCTGAAGGGCTGCAATTTTGACCAGAGTAAATTACGTAATTTACGCCGATACGAGCGAGGGGTTCACCCCTCGAAACATTACTAAAAAAGTTCGAACATAGCCATAGCATTGCCCAACCAGCAATTCATAGTCCTTTGCGCCTTATCATGAAACCGTCTAACTCGCAATGGACTACCTGGCCGTCGCTTGGACTATTGCGTCTCCAGTCTTATACATCTTGAAGTTCATCCTCTTCGTCTTGGCCATAATCGCGGCGCCCCTGCTACAACTCGGCCACTACTCTCTCTACGCCTGTTGGTACGTGTTACGCCTTGTCGGTAAATTCGAGGCAAGTGAAGTGAAGCTTAGCGTGATCGGCACATGTTTCATTAGCCTACTAACGGCATCACTGCAGACTCTCTACATCTTCTTCGGAATCGCAGCGCTTGTCGGCATTGTCACTGGCACGAGCCTTCACTATGTCTCGGGGATCATCATGTCAATATTGAACCTTGAAGCCTCGACTGAAGAGCAAAGACCGCGGACCTTGGCTTCTTATCGCGCCGAAGAACAGGAGAGACGGGATTCGAAGGATCTAATCATGAAATGTAGGCAGAAGGATAAAGGTTTTCAGAAGAACCACCTGAATTCGAGGGAGGACTACGTGGACTGGAATTTGTCAAAACAGCACCGAGGACGGGGTGGGAGTAGATTCAACACTATTCTCGAAGAAGAGGATAGCTCAGATGGATTCTGATTCCGAAGCGCCAAACCCCAATGTTTCGAAATTCTTCTCGCAAAAAAGCCGTAGCAAGCTAGATACAGCATGCATGTGTAAATGGTTTCCGCCGTAGGCTTTCATTATACCCAACGCCATGCTGTGAACGCTCAAGATAACTCCGCCACCATGGTATCAAATAAAACGCCAATCAATCAGCAGAAGAACAACCGTGACATCCACAGCTCACACATTCGATCATTTGATCCTCTTTCAGCTGCGCCTGTGGTACTCGACAAATGCAAGTTGCGTTGAAATTCGTCTCTTTCGTCTGTATGCATCGTAGGCAGCACAACTGTAGGAAAGTCCCCCGTCAGTACCGTTCAAGAAAGACGGCCTTGAAACACGTACTTTCTCATATCCTTGCTTCTTCCATTTGGCAATCAGGTTTCCATCAGCATAACCATTCTTGAGTAGCCACTCGTAGAGCGGCTTGGATATAGCTTCTTTATCGTAGTATAGGTCGTAGATATATCTAGAGCCTGTACTCAGCGGGAAGGTAAGCCACAGTATCTCCTGCCGACAGACATGACATACGCTGGTGACTGATCTGAAATATAGGCCATAAGACCTCGTGTCGTTTCTTGCCCTCATGTGAGGCATTTTCGGCATCTTTCATCTTGTTGGCAAACTCGAGAAGTGTATCTTCGATGTCATCGAAGCCATCTGGCGGTGGCTTGCGGTTCCGCGCTGAGCGGACAGGAGGCATCTTTTAGCTGTTGTGTATGAGTAAAGCTGCGACGGCTGCTAGAAATCTAGGAGTTGAGCACCACGCACCATGCCGAGATTTAGGGTTTACACTAACTTAGCACTCCCGTCTCCCAAAGAGGAGCAGGCAACCTCGGCAGCGACTTGACCTCATAATGTAATAAATGTCACCGCTCAACCCAGCGAGACAATGGTGATTAATCCTACCTACCTTGCTCAGAAAACGCGCTCGTGTATGACATCAAGCCGCTCCGGCACAATGCGGGGATTTCGAGCTGTAGGCTAATTATACGCAGCGACGAATTGGCAAGATGCGCAGAGGAGGGTAATCCATGCCTACCGGCAATGGCTGAGATCAGTCAGTTGCGACAGATAACCACCGCTTGACTCTCCAGAAACTGACTCGGGCTGCGCGTTAGGCTCCTGAAATCCAGCAAATGTATTCACTCAATCTCCCTGTGTCTCAGCTACGCACGAAAGTACGGCAAGAGTTTGAAAGACACCGATACGTCAACAAGCTGCCGGTGGTGGACATGCTGCTTTTCCAAAGCCACTCGGAATTTCAGGTATGCCACACCGGTGATAGACATCAAGATAATTCATCCTAGGAGGCTGGCGCATCGGAGAAAGGGACGAATTTCTCGGCCGAGAGTTAATCTGTCGGGCGGATGCTGACGCAATTCACGGCAGGAAACGTTGAATTACTGGAAGCAAATACCACACGTCATGAAGTATTTTAGGGAAACAGAGAATCCGACAGCAAAGTTACCCGCAGGTTTCATGCAAGGTTTTTTAGAGGTTGGCAATGATTACAGCAGTGATGTTCAAGCTGGCTAATCACCACCTTCGCAGGGTCGCAATTGAGCTATCTGCTTCTTGGGTGCATCCCGTTTTATATAGTGCATCATGACCAATGTAGTCTTCGCAAACCGCCTGGTTTCCATAGCTCGGCCTACTACATCTAAATTTTAAAATTTCATCAGATCTTCTCTTTGGCATTGAAATCGTCTCTGGCAAGCGTAAATTTGTCAATCACGACATCGCATAAACCCATAAGGTCATCGAACCCTTTCTCCAATGCATCATAGACCGTTGTACCATCTGTAAGAATGGGTTAGGGAGGATATCAAATCTCGCTCTTTCGCTATACACATACCATACGTCTGTATTCTCAGATTCATCTTTGCCTCGGACGGATGCGGTATCGAGTATCCACACAGCTCAACGTCAGGACTACCGATTAAGTTCAATGCCATGACCGACGAAGACGGTTCGAAGGGAATCCTACTTCTTCATGATCATGTATCTCAAGGCATTTCCTAGTGTATGATCCTCGGCCTCGAACTCAAACGACGCTGCTGTATCACTTGCCCCAGGGAGCTACGTGCAGAAATTAGCTAGTCAAGTTGGGGGGTTGGCTGGGCTGCATTCTTACTACTCGTATCCGCTGATCATTAAGGTCTATCGATTTTGCATTAAAATTTGACGTAACGTATTCTCCGCTATCTGCAGCAGCATTGGCCATGGGCTGGTCCTCGGAAGCGAGTGCTGAAGGCATTTTGTAGATATATTTCACAGTAAGTGGACTTGTAGGTTTGGGACAGGCTGCTCCGCCGAGCTAAGCTAAGCCAAGCTGGGTAGGGTTGTCAAAGACAAGTGACTGCGATCTAAGTACCTTGTGTGCAACGCAGGTCCTTCAGAAGACAGACCAATTTTCTTTACGAAATAACCATACCTACCTTATTCAAATAGTCATACCGGGGTTATGTACATAAGTCATACCTTTGGTACATATTGACATAACTACATTCAGTACCTAGTTTCTAGATCAAGTGCCCTGCCCTCGGCCCCATATACATATTGCGATTTCAGGACGGAAGATATTTCTGCCTAGTTTTGAAAAGTGTGTAGCAACGAAAGCTATTTTGAATACTCGATATCACCTATCAATGCAATACCCTAACCCAAAATATATCAGAAACCCCACCCCAAAACCCGCCCACCATTTGAAACAAGCTATAGCGACAACGATACTATATTTCAGACTCTTTATTGATGTTTTATGAGTACTATAGTGTTTCAGCATTACAGCGCTTTATTTTGAAAGAAATCGGTATTAAGACGAATATATTTAGGGTTAGGGTATTGCATTGATAGGTGTGTTGCATTGATAGGTAATATCGAGTACTTCTAACAAAACCCAAGGGACCAAGACATCTTGTACCTATTCTCAAGTAAGATAATAGTAGGTACGCTTTAATGGCTCTATGTACATCTAGCCGAATCATAGCTGAAATGTTTGCTTAAGTCTAATCAGTACGTCTGGTTTGACTCCGGGGCAGACAAGCGGTTTCGGAACCGATGGAGGTTTGAGGGTTGGCGGCGAGATGTTGGAGATGTCGCATGATTGTTTGATTGGGCATGAACGATCCAACGAAAGAAGCATTTTTTCCTATCGCGTTACTGAATACTGATTCCATGATTATTCAACCATGTCAAGGTTGGCACAAACGAGGCTCTGACTGCATTTGATGTTCACCTTGGGCGCGGAGTGAGCGACAGCGTGTCGATGTTTCCGCGCAGAAGGAGGGCAGTCAGTGGAATTGCACTCTTTTCTTGGCGTAATAGAGTAGAAGGATGAATCATGACAATAATTGGAGACGTGCGATGGGTGAAGGATAGGTAAGGTAAGGTGGGAGACCAGTCCCACAGGGCGATTACTATTGCTACCTAGATCGAAGGATCGACAGAGTTACTAGAGGTTTTTCTCCTTCCTCGTTCAATCTCTGTCTTCTCTCAACCAACTTATAAGTAGGATGGTTACTGATAAGGCGCAGCTCATCCATTTCGTCTCAGCTACGGCGTATTTGGAGTCTTGTGGGTAGGTTGGTAGGTAGCCAATACTCTCTATAGGTGTGTCTTTTCAACATGAGCGCCCGCTCCCAAGTTAAGAATATCCATAATTATACGAATCAGAATATTTATATAATTTCATTTAATAAAAGGGTTAGTCTGGTGATTGATAGAACAATGATGTATAATAATACTGAAACATGAGACCTTAGGTAATGACCATAAGTTTCAGACATTATCAGAGGAGTATTTATCAGTCACATACGGAGGTCGGCACCAAAAGTCCTGCCCCAGCCAAGGTGTAGGGCTGCACCTTAGCGGGGGCAGGACTTTTGGTGCCGACCTCCGTACCTTAGTGCGAAACATTTATTAAATAGGTATTTATCCATCCGTGATGCCGTGATTCGTGGTCCGTAAGGTAAGGTAAGGTAAGGTAAGGTAAGGTAAATAAATAATATATAATACTCGTATCACTTGGCACCTATGAACTTTTAATATTATTAGGCGGCAAATACCTATTCTATTCCACCGCTCACTCCCTACACCCGCACCCTAATCAGTGTAAGGTAAGGTAGGTAAAGTAGGTAACCAACCATCACCTATCTCACTACCTCTATCCTCTACTCTGTATTACAATAATTACTACTACCACCTTACTGCTCCTACTATCACTATGCTACTAATACTACTAGGTATTACTACTACCACTATTACTCCCATAAATTTTAAAGACCCCCAACAGGTTATAGCATGAAGCACGATTATTATTATTATGATTACTATTATTACTCTACTATTGTTATTAACTTATTGTTCAATAATGTAAAACCCGAAACCCTTCGTACTCCTTGAAGCCGAAGCCTACTCCTCCCCCCGGTCGTTTCAAATATCTTATCCACCACCACAAGCGTCCGCAAGACTCAAAACCACCCCAACCTGTCGGGTCCTGCTCTTTTCTTCCACCTTGACAACTTTACACTTTGGTCATCATCCTCCAAGCTTCACAACTCCCGTACCAAAGAGCACAGTCTATTACTCTTTCTACCTACCATCTTCAGCCAGCCACACAGATACTGCCTCTCCCCAAAAGCCTCCCCCCTCCCCCCAACCCAGGCTCTGCACTGGCTTCACCCTTCCATCTGAGTATCGTTGCACCGTCAACTGTCAAGCGATCTCCGAAGCGCCAGTCTCGTCTCTTGCGCTTCTCCCTCGCGTTGGGAACATCTTAATCGCCACCTGCTGTTGCTGCAAACACCATTCTCCTACGACCTTCGACATGTCTACAGCCGTCGCATCTGTCTCAGCGCCGCTCCCTCCGCCTTCATCCGAACCTGGCTCGAGCCCCCAGTCCAGCTTTCCAACCCTTGCTCCTTCCACACACACACCGGCTCCAACCGAGCGAAGGTCTGCATCAGCCACATCCCGGACCACGTCGCCCAACGCTCCTGTTGTGCTTAATGAAGTTGCGGCAAAGCAGAAAGCTACCCCGGATGGGAAACGTTCACCGAATTCGTAAGTCCTGTCTTTCTCATTTCCTATACCAAATTGCACCATGCTACTGCTACCAACGTATCATTGTACGGCTCACAACATGTACAGCGCAAGGCATGGACCGCCCAAAATCATTGTGAAGAAGGAGCCACCTTCATCACCAGAGGTGTCTGCGACATCCAGGCACAGGCCAAGGAAACTGGACCTGTCCTCAAGCACTTCCCAAAGCCAGCCTGCCATGTCGTCGAGGCCATCGGCGCCCTTGACAGCGAGAGAGAGCGGAGGCCTGGCCATGGTCGATGTTGGACTGGCTTGTCTGTCACCCGGCTTTCAGACGCAGGATCCTACCATGCAGCAACAATTGCAGAGAAGCATATCCGTTCGAGATCAACAAAGGCACATCATCGAGTCAAGATTACAGAAAACTGCGAAGCCTACTGATCCGGACGGGAGAAGCACTTCGGATAATCCGTTCGGTGGAGGCTTGAAGACACCTTCGACGTCAAAGAAGAGACCACCTAATGGTTTATCCATCATTCCCCCCTCCCATGAACAATTTGCCAATGAAAGGGTCATCCAGTCGGCACCTCTCCATCAAAGCTTTACCGGCAGGCATCAGCACCCTATGACTCGACACATCGCGAACCAACCTTCTAACCTCTCCAATACCTCTCATATTCATAATGTACCCGCAACTCAAACGAATAATAGGCTGCCACCGATTTCGGATGTCTTTGCTGGCGATGGTCTTGGTATGCACAGGAGAGAAGGCCACTATCAATCCAACTCCAACTCCAACTCTTCTCATTCCAACCACCGCCCTGCCTTCCCCTCTCCTGGCCTCCCTCCACCATCATCACATCCTCCTCCTCCTAGTCGAGGTCGAGACTACCGGTCAGCAGAAGAGGCAGTAGCCGAAATGGCTGCTGGTAGAGAGGACTTGTTGCCAAAGATCGTCCACTACACTGGCCATCAGCCGCCCACGCCGCCTTCGCCCCCACCGAATCACGGTGCAACACTCGGCAAGCCTCCGATCAATCTCGTCAACGGCGAGTCCAGCCGAAGCGGCCATGGTCGTAGACGCGGCCGGGCAGAATATGAACGGGACATAGGCACACCTCCTCTCGGTAGTGGTCCCGAGCCCCGGCGTGGGCCGTTTGGAATGGGCATAGACAGTCCAGAAACGCAACGAAAGAAGAAGGACGAATTCCTGGGTTTGTGTGCTAGGGCTTGGGATCTGTTCCACTCCTGATCGCCTATCTCCACATTTGACTTATATATTTGGCGTGCAACGCGTCAGCTTATAGACTAAGGCTTTCCGATAATGAGGGCGGGTGTCCTTCGGTCTCAGGAGTTGGTGGCAGGGCTCCCTTGGTCTTGGAGGTGCTAGGCGTTTGGAACGTCGTGGAGTTTACCGTTCTACGATCGAAAGAGAGAAGGACGACTCCCGTTCGGGAAGCACCAAGCATGATCACGAGCATTATCATGAGGTGCGCCATGGTGGTTAATGTCTAGGTAGCTATGTATGAAGGAAAGGCCAAGGAACCTATGGTTTTTGTATAGACCACCAGATGCATTGTCGCCATCCATCTGGCGTTCGTACCGTAGGTAGTCTCACAATACGATTAGCTCTCTCAGAAAGCCATTTCAAACTGGCGTTATCCTTTCAATGGATTTGGAGAATACCTCCTGATTCATCTTTGTGTTCGAGACTCTTGGATTTTCCGTGCCTGTCTTTTTTACTTACGTCTCTTCTTATTCTTCTTATTCTTCTTAACCCTTCTCTTTTCCTTCTCTTCTCTTCTCTTCTGTTTACACCAGGGACCTTTCTCAAGTGAGCTAGATGGTGGAGAGGACACCCCTAAATTGTCCATACGAATGATGACTCGCACGGCCACCAAAGCCCAACCGTCCCTAGAGCGGTCGAAAAGAGGGTATGTCAATGCCAGTCCTGTTGCAACAGCCAATACGCATAGCAAAGGCAATCTTCCCACGCCTTAACTATGTTCTGACGCGTTGAATGACTGACCCGTCCATAGAAGGCCCAAAAATGCAGCCTGGAAAGCGTGAGAGCACCGACGACCCTGATGCATCAACTTCGAAGAAACGGAGAACGTCCTTGAAAGAGGACGTCGAAAGGCAAAGATTGAAGGACGAGCGAAAAGCCCTTGTAAGCGACGACGAACGAGGTACAAGGCATTTACCTTGAAGGTCAAAATTGCGGTGGGGTTCCTGTCTGTGATACCTGTGATGTTAGCTTGTGTGAACGATCACCTTAGAAAGATGTTCAACGCTAATTATTCTTCTTCTGCCCGCGAATTGTCCACAACGGTATGTTTGTTAGTGTGGTCCCTTTCAGTGTGTGCCATGATTTGCGTCCCGCGGAACATGTTGCAAGCAGAAAAGCTCTCTTGTTTCTATGCTCTCATGCCTCGTCCCGCGATCCGAATCTGCAGGTCGAAAGAAGTCATGTTAACCAAGAATCACCTACAGCTACTACCCGGCATATCAGACGAAGTTGAAGGTCGCCGTATAGGTACCTTTCTCAAAAGAAAAGGGGGGACCTCGCAACAGCACCATACGTTAGCCTTTTACACTGCGTTCGAAAAGATGTGGGTCAAGCAAGGAAAGGCAAGGAGCAAGAAGAGAAGAGGAAGTGGAAAGCACACGGAAGGAAATGGGAGGCTTCCCAGAGAAGGTAGTCACAACCAATAACTGCTCTGCTCGCCATTTGAGAAGCCAATGCTTGATAACGTGGGGAGGGTGCACACCGTCGCGAGCCGGTTCATATCTGCTGGAATGAGAAAAATGAAGTAGACTAGAAGATTGATGGTGGGGCCTAGAAGCTCATGTAAAGCACGAAGTCTATTGTGGTCCAGAAATCGCGCCTCGCAGTCTGCTTCACATTTGGTTATTGTTTGTTATACTTCAGTAGATCACCTTGGTCACAGAAGAGACAGGTCGTTTGTAGCTGATCGTCCTCTGAAGTTCCCAGTCCTCTCTGTCCGTCGAATGGCTCACTGCTTACGCAAGCTACCGACCATGTCAACAGTGTCCTAAAGTCTGCTTGACCCGTCTATTGGCCATGTCTAATTATCAGACTTTAACCGACTCGGCAAAGCAAAGCTGGTTTCTTCACAGACTGGGAATTTTGACATGGGCGAGGATCGCTCGAACAGAATGGTGGGACTACATCGCTTTCCAATCAGCCCCTTCTCGCATCTGGCATTCCCTTCCTCTCCTTAGCAGCAATCTTCTTCCGCCTCCTCTCAATAACCTTATCGACCTGCTTGCCCTTCAGACCCTCGAACCTCTGAACAAGTGCCATCCTTTTCTGGTCGGCCTTCTTTAAGTAGTAGGGTCTCTTCCCTCGTCCAATTTTCTGTTTTTCCTCCTTTCTATGCTGTCTCAACACGTCCTGTTGCTGCTCTTTCATCTCTTGGGCCTTCTTGCGAGACTCCATGCCGAGAAGGGCGCGCTTGAGTTTCTCCTTGGCTTCACTGTCTTTGGTTTTACGAATGACTGATTTAAGCTCCGATATTTCGGAATCACGGTAGCCATCCAAGAAGGAGTAATTTTTCTTAGTCTTTCGCTCGTCGACAGAACCTCCGACGGGCTCAAAGCGCGGATCGCGATGATTTATTCTTTGCGGTGGCACCACTTCTCGTTTGCGAGAGACGGCCTTTTTTGAGGAGAGCTCTGCAGGCGCATGCTTGGAAGTACGTGAGAAGTCGCGGGTGTCCTTCCTGCCAGCTCTGCGCTCCAGTGCTTCGTTTCTGATGAAGTCGCGAGGTGCTTTATTCTCTCCAAAGGAGTCCTGCACGTCCCCATAGATTTCGGCATCATTGCTTCGCTTTCGTTTGCCGAGAGAGGTCTGTGCTTTCAATAACGCGCCAAAGGATATAGAAGCAGCTATGTTCTCCGGAGCTTGACTCGGACTGTCTGACTTTGACTATAGAAAGGGCACCGCTATCAGCCCTTCATCGCAAGAAAATCCTTATTAGTGTATCGCTTACCTCTTCCTCTTCGTTTTTCTCGTCAACACGATCGTCGCGGGAACTTTCTTCGCTTTGGTCAGGCAGAGAAAAGTGTCTCGCATGCACGGGAAGACCCATGTCAGACGCGGAATCTGTGTGCGAGTCACCGTCACTACGATCTTTTACTGCTCTGAGTCGGTCATTCGCTAAACGCGTGAGCTGCCCCGTTGGTCCTGGAGATAGAGGAAAGAAGGGTTTCATATTAGCAGCGACGTCACTTGGAGAGGATAAACCCAGATTAATTGGCTCCTCGTGCTCTTGATGCTCTTTGTCACTGTGGTGAGAATGCAAAGGCATAAACGCTGAATGGAAAAAAAAGTTCTAAGCCCTACCATTGGGCTAATCCTGTATAACTATAAAGGTGATCGATTATTCTAGTAGGTAACGAGGGTAAGGTACCTAAGGTAGGTACCTTAGCGAGCGGCGCCGGGTGCAAAATACGGTATATATACGGTGTATATACGGTTCTTTTTTTGAGACGTATCAAATTTAGATTCTGCCTAAAGACGATGATGTTTTTAATACGTTTCAAAATAAGTACTATTTTAATTTTTAATACGTATATTTTAAATAATGGTAGCTGTCGAGATATCGTTAAGAACCGTTTTTCAAAATATACGGTTTCTGCTATCGGAAGTCTGTTAGAAAATAAGAAGCCCACTTCACCACTAGAACCAGCGCCATTAGGATTCGAACCTAACACAAACTAAATACCTCCAGACCACACGCTGTTATCCGACAGACAGATTCAGGGTTCCATTCAGTGTTCCATCCATGGTACCAACAGCCCTCACTCCACCCCCCCCCATCATAGGCGTATACTTCTGAAGGACACCCCCGCGAGAAAATCGTCTAAATCGCTCATTTTTACTCTTGATTCTTTAAGAACGTTAATTTTTCTCGATGTAGAGATCTTTCGAGTATCTAACTTGACAGACTTGATATTACTTTAGTGATTTCAAATATGAACGATAAAATAATTATTTCGATTCTTTTTATGAGTACGTATAATTTTAATGTTAAATATGGACCCAAATAGAGCTCTTGCGGCTGTCAAGCGCAGACACTCTCGGGGCCAGCTTTTTGTAGCTGAGTGGCTAACAATGGTGTTTGCGCTTTGATTCCGAGTCGACTACGGAGCTACTCCGAGGCACAATTGAGGGAATCTAGCCAAAATGACTAGCCGAGGGCGACTCGCTTAATCGAGGGTTCGGGGTTCGATATCCCGAAGAACGAGTTTTTTCAGAATTTCAGAGGGCTTCGGAGCCAAAATCGGCCCGAAGAAGTCAATTTCAGAGGGAAGTTCGGGCAGAACAGCCCTATACAAATAATCTTTCGGGCAAAACGCTCTATTCGAATGAATAATTTCGGACAGAACAGCCCTATTCAAAATAATCTTTCGGGCAAGACGCCCTATACAAAAGCCCCGCCAAGCCGGGCAAGAAGCCCCGGGAGCTCCGGGCATGGGCGTAGGCCCTGGGTGATCTGATCCCTTTGAAATGCCGGAATGGCATGAATCTAAAGCATCTAGTCCGGGCCAGAGGCCCTAGAAGCCCCGAAATTGGGCAAGAAGTCCCCAAACCGGGGTCACAGGCCTGGAATGGGGTGAAATCCTCCATTCCCATCAAGTCCCTAAAGAATCTGGGCATTTCGGGCGAAAAGCCCTAGAAAAGACCCGGAGCGTACCGAGCATCAAGTTTCTAAAGAATTTGGGCATCAGGGCGTAAATGTCCTTAGAAATCGTGGATGCGGCCAAAGTGCTCTGTGTGACATTGCGATTTTTGTCTGTCTAGGGTCCATGGGGCCCGAGGACGTGCCCCGTAGAGGGAGAGGCAATTGTTAGATATGGGCTCAAATAGGGTGTCTGCAGCTGTCAAGCGCAGACACCCTCGAAGCTAGCTTTTTTAGCTGAGTGGCTAACATTTAATAACTAATCTATTATCGTTAATACTCTAATACTGTAGATTTTAAAAACTGTTTTTTTAAAATAACATTAATCGTCATATAGTTCTACACTCTAATATCGTACTATTGAAAATTATTCTTTAAAAAGTAATCGCTGTTACGGACGTACCCTAGCTGTCAGGTACAAAGGGAGTGTTTATGGCTATGTGTCAGGCACATAGAGTATTTATTGGTCATTGACACATTCTCATTATCACATAGGCTAGCGGGGATTCTTCCTAGTATTTAAGCGCTCTTCTCCTGTGTACATATTCGCTCTTTATCTAGTTGTCTTATTCAATTTACCCCCATTAGACTTGACTCTGGGCACGGTTCTGACACTACAACTAGATCATCCACCCTTCCGTTCGTACTGACAAGCGAACAGTAAAAGAAAATTGTCATCGGGACCGTTGTGAAGACGTTTCGACGTCAGATCATTGGGCATCCGGGTGTGGCCTACCTACGGGCAAAACGAACCATTCGTGGCTNTTTCCTCATATTTATCCATATGTTGGCTACAATCATTTGACGTGTTTTCTAACTTAGCTATTCGCGATGTTAAAGCAGAATCATTTTGTATTGTAAGGTTCTTAAGTGCTGTGAGTTCTACAAGTGTTTTACATTTTAGATTGTAGAAACTAGCATAAAGAGTTATAACCTCAGGAACGTTTTGTGGATCTTTCATAGGAAACCTCTTTTTAATTGCTTCTAAAACTGAAGGTTGAATATCATATTTAGAAATAAGCGAGTTATTATCAAGATCTTTAGAAATTTGTATGTTTTTAGCAATAAATGCTACACCATCTACAGTTTTAGTTGAACTAGTAGCAGAAGCTTCACTATTACTAGGTCCAGCTCCACTACCACCAGCTTCTGTACTACTACCACCACCACCACCACCAATAGAGGCCTCTTTTGGTGGCTTATAATAGTTTACATAATCACAGATTGGTCCCATACTCATTCTATTACCCTTTATACTATCTCATATAAAAGGTAAATGTGCAAAAAATGTAGCAAGGGTTGCATATAAGTCTTGATAATTATTATCAACAAATCAAATTAAAAATGGAACAGATAAGGCAAAAAAGGCTGAAAAAGCTAATTGCATAGATTTTAGCTTTTTAGACATTAAATTAGCTATAATCATAACACCACATAATGTTATAATAACATTAAAGAAGGGATAATAAAAGAATAAATCTAGTTGTTGCAACATAAATCGAAAAGGAAATCTATAGGCCAATGATAAACTAAAACTAATGACTAGAGAAACAATGAGAGAAAAAGTAAGCAAACTAAGGGTAAGTTGTAATACACCTTTTAGTCATCCTATTAGGCTACTTTGCAGTGGTAAGCTAGAAAAAGTATGAGGACGAGGTATGGCTAGAGAAAGCGTATTGACAGTTATGCTTAGTAAACCGAATATTATACATAGGAATAGACTTATATCTATTAAAGAGATGTAAGGTATTAGTATGTATAATATTAAACCAATTAAAATATACAAAGCATAGGATGTGATAACACCAGTGTCTAAACTACTTAGGCTTTTACTTAAATTAAGTAAACCTTTTTCTAAGCCATATGGTCCTAATAATTCTATAGAACCTTTATCTAGAACTTTGGTAGTTTGTCCTCCCAATTTGAGAATAAAACGGGTGANACTAGCATAAAGAGTTATAACCTCAGGAACGTTTTGTGGATCTTTCATAGGAAACCTCTTTTTAATTGCTTCTAAAACTGAAGGTTGAATATCATATTTAGAAATAAGCGAGTTATTATCAAGATCTTTAGAAATTTGTATGTTTTTAGCAATAAATGCTACACCATCTACAGTTTTAGTTGAACTAGTAGCAGAAGCTTCACTATTACTAGGTCCAGCTCCACTACCACCAGCTTCCGTACTACTACCACCACCACCACCACCAATAGAGGCCTCTTTTGGTGGCTTATAATAGTTTACATAATCACAGATTGGTCCCATACTCATTCTATTACCCTTTATACTATCTCATATAAAAGGTAAATGTGCAAAAATGTAGCAAGGGTTGCATATAAGTCTTGATAATTATTATCAACAAATCAAATTAAAAATGGAACAGATAAGGCAAAAAAGGCTGAAAAAGCTAATTGCATAGATTTTAGCTTTTTAGACATTAAATTAGCTATAATCATAACCCCACATAATGTTATAATAACATTAAAGAAGGGATAATAAAAGAATAAATCTAGTTGTTGCAACATAAATCGAAAAGGAAATCTATAGGCCAATGATAAACTAAAACTAATGACTAGAGAAACAATGAGAGAAAAAGTAAGCAAACTAAGGGTAAGTTGTAATACACCTTTTAGTCATCCTATTAGGCTACTTTGCAGTGGTAAGCTAGAAAAAGTATGAGGACGAGGTATGGCTAGAGAAAGCGTATTGACAGTTATGCTTAGTAAACCAAATATTATACATAGGAATAGACTTATATCTATTAAAGAGATGTAAGGTATTAGTATGTATAATATTAAACCAATTAAAATATACAAAGCATAGGATGTGATAACACCAGTGTCTAAACTACTTAGGCTTTTACTTAAATTAAGTAAACCTTTTTCTAAGCCATATGGTCCTAATAATTCTATAGAACCTTTATCTAGAACTTTGGTAGTTTGTCCTCCCAATTTGAGAATAAAACGGGTGATATATTTGTTATAAAACAATTCAATTAGAAACCGTTGATTGAAAAAGCTAAATATATTATAACCTATTCTAATTAACTTACAGTAAATAAGTGATTTGGGTAAAAACTCAGATAAAATTAAAGAAAGAGCACTTAACGTAACAGTTAAGAAAAATGGTAATAATTTAAACAGAGTAGGAACAGCAAATTCAGTATCTAGCATAATTTCATGTAAAGGATGTGTAAATAAACTATTATCAGAAAAGAAACCAGAAGCCATACCTATAAACATATCTTTGGTTATATAACCAAAGAATATGGAAAAAACTGCTAAAATTATTAAAGGCAAACTCATAAATACATCGCCTTCATGTGCTCTTTTATAGTTTATTAGAGGTCCATTGGCATTAGTTAAAAAAGTTAAATATAAAACCTTAACTGAATATAATGTGGTAAACATAGCACCGATAGTTGCTATATAGTACACAGCAACACTAGAAAGATGAAATTGCCCATATGCAGATTCAAGTATGAAGTCTTTAGAATAAAAACCAGTCATAAAAGGGAAAGCAACTAGACTAAGAGAAGCTATCAGCATAACTGTATAACTTAAAGGTAAAAATGCTATTAAACCACCGTATTTCCTGAAGTCTTGATTATCTGCTACAGCATGTATTACAGCACCTGCCCCTAAAAATAAGAGCCCTTTATAAAAAGCATGATTAACTAAATGAAATAAGGCAATATTATATGAAGATAAACCTACTGCTATAACCATCATCCCTAATTGCGAAATATACTTTTGTATATTTTGGACCATTTCTTTATTAATCTTTAAATTTTTCCCATTTATCTTTGTATGACACTCATTCGTTTAACTTGTTTATGTCATGTATGTTG
Source organism: Evernia prunastri (assembly GCA_003184365.1). Taxonomy (NCBI): domain Eukaryota; kingdom Fungi; phylum Ascomycota; class Lecanoromycetes; order Lecanorales; family Parmeliaceae; genus Evernia; species Evernia prunastri. Next base: position 62,298 of record NKYR01000100.1, read on the forward strand.
TTTTTGTTATAATATGTTCGTAAGTCATAAAACTGTTTTATAAGACATACTCTTTTAAATTTTTCAGTTTTTAAAGGATATTTAGAAAAATAGTTATCGATAAGTGAAAACAGCTCATTTTTTCTATAAATTACAAATTTAAATGCTTCTATTTTAGGACTAAGTATGTCTATTCTGCCTCCATACAAGCTAACAAGAGGCTCTAGTAAAAATCTGTTTTTTTGGGTAATACTAATAAATATTTGCCCTGATTTTTCATTAAGATATACAGAACCATCACTATCTATAAAACCGCTTAGCCAACCATTACTGTATGTTAAGGCCTTAGGATATTTTATAAGTATTTCATATTTATTACATAATTTATTCATTTGTGATAAACGAATAGGATTTCTAATTAAACCATTTATGTCATTTATTAAATGCAATAAACCTTTTTTATTACGTAATTTATATTTAAAAGCTTTGGCCCCTGAAACTGATTTTATAGACCCTCCATACTTGTGTAGTATTAGATATAATGCCTTTTTATCACCAGCATCCATACATATTTCACAACTAACATATCCTTTTTTTGTTAATAAAAAATAACCATCACCGTCAATCAAACCAGCCAACCACTCATTAAAATTTAATGTCTTTAAGTCAGCAGTTGAATTATTTACAAGACCTTGCCCAGGATGCTCTGCTTCTTCTTTGAAAAGATGAGCAAATGCTATACAACAAGACGTATAAGGCAACATATTTGTTTGTGTGATTGTGAAACAAAAACAAGTTGAGGGCTTGCCTGGCAAGCCCTCAGTTGCTAATGTTTTTGTTCCACAATCACAAGAAGTATGGCATGAAAAAATAAATGAATTTAAACTTGATGCTCTGCTTCTTCTTTGAAAAGATGAGCAACTAAAATTTAAGTTTAAANCGATAAGTGAAAACAGCTCATTTTTTCTATAAATTACAAATTTAAATGCTTCTATTTTAGGACTAAGTATGTCTATTCTGCCTCCATACAAGCTAACAAGAGGCTCTAGTAAAAATCTGTTTTTTTGGGTAATACTAATAAATATTTGCCCTGATTTTTCATTAAGATATACAGAACCATCACTATCTATAAAACCGCTTAGCCAACCATTACTGTATGTTAAGGCCTTAGGATATTTTATAAGTATTTCATATTTATTACATAATTTATTCATTTGTAATAAACGAATAGGATTTCTAATTAAACCATTTATGTCATTTATTAAATGCAATAAACCTTTTTTATTACGTAATTTATATTTAAAAGCTTTGGCCCCTGAAACTGATTTTATAGACCCTCCATACTTGTGTAGTATTAGATATAATGCCTTTTTATCACCAGCATCCATACATATTTCACAACTAACATATCCTTTTTTTGTTAATAAAAAATAACCATCACCGTCAATCAAACCAGCCAACCACTCATTAAAATTTAATGTCTTTAAGTCAGCAGTTGTATTATTTACAAGACCTTGCCCAGGATGCTCTGCTTCTTCTTTGAAAAGATGAGCAAATGCTATACAACAAGACGTATAAGGCAACATATTTGTTTGTGTGATTGTGAAACAAAAACAAGTTGAGGGCTTGCCTGGCAAGCCCTCAGTTGCTAATGTTTTTGTTCCACAATCACAAGAAGTATGGCATGAAAAAATAAATGAATTTAAACTTGATGCTCTGCTTCTTCTTTGAAAAGATGAGCAACTAAAATTTAAGTTTAAAAAGACTAATATCAAACGTATGGCCTCTGAAATTCCTACTAACTTGCTTATAAATTTAACCTTTCGTTTTTCAAACATAATACTATGAAGCCACTTTATGTTTATAGTGGTAAACGAATTAAAAAGATTATATTTAATGTGATTATTATCACTAGCTTTGGTTATCTGCGAATTGATTATAGTTATAATTTTTACGCATATAGTTTGATGCCTGAATTTAAAAAATTCTTGAGCCAATTGACTCATAGTGGAATAGGCTATAACCTTTTTGATATCTTGCTGAAATAAACCAATTAAAGAGCTAAATACAGTAGTAATACTACCTATTCATAAGCAAAGAATTAAAACTGTTGAACTATATTCTATTAAAGGGGAAGTTCGCATTAATAAATACACACCAGCAGTTACCATAGTAGCTGCATGAATTAGTGCAGAAACAGGTGTAGGACCTTCCATAGCAAGAGGTAGTCAAACATGAAGACCTATTTGGGAACTTTTAGCCATAGCTCCTATTAATAAACAAATACCGATGATAGTAACTATATTTCCACTTATATAGGGAGCTATGAAAATACCGTAGTATAATCTAAATTACCGAAGGTTCATATAATAGCAAACATACCCAATGTTAAAAAACAATCACCTACTCTGTTAGTTAAAAAGGCAGACATGGAACTTTGATTAGCTGCTATTCTAGTAAATCAAAAGCTTACTAATAGATAGGAACATACCCCTACGCCTTCTCAGCCTACAAACATTAATAAAAAATTGTTGGCTGTAACAAGTATAATCATCATAAAAGTGAATAGACTTAAGTAACTAAAAAATCGTTGGTTATGAGGATCGTGACTCATGTAACCTATTGAATATATATGCACTAAAGAAGAAACAATTAGTACAGGTATTAACATAGAAACTGTTAAAGAATCAAAATTAAATCCTCATAAAACATTAAGCGATTCTTAATCTACCCACCTAAATAATAAAACTGATACAGGTATATTATTTATACCAACCTCAAGAAAACCAATTGTTGCCATAAATGTTGTGATTATTACAGATAAACATGTAACTAACTGTGCTCCGCGGACTCCAACTTTTCTACCTAAAAAACCAGAAACTATTGAACCTAATAAGGGTAAGATGATTATGGCTAAATGCATTATTTATATTCTATTGCTATGCTTCCTCTTAATCTATAAAAAGCTACTAATATACCTAAGCCAATAGCGGATTCTGCACCAGCTATTGCTATAACATATATAGCATAAGTTTGTCCTAATATATCATCAAAGCTAAGTGAGCTTACCAATATTAAAAATGTAATGGCCAAAAGCATTATTTCTATTGAAATAAGCATTAAGATTATGTTTTTTCTATTTAAAACAAATCCTAAGATTCCAATTAAAAAAAGTATTAAAGATAAATTCATTATTATTTTGTATTGTTTAAAGATGTGAGGCATATATTTATTTTTTTTTATAACAAGTATAAATTACTTATAGTATATAAGAGTTAGTTAGTACAAAAGCAACTTTACTAATCTAATTTGATTTATTATCTGCTTCGCTGGAGGGTACATTAGACATTTGTCTACTATCAATAAATAGTGCTTTTTCACCTAATTCAAAAGCAAAACCTAGTGTTAAAGCTAAAAGGAACATCAACATAATAACTAAACCATATACACCATTAGTATAAGCACTTACAAGATAAGGATAAACTAATAAGATCTCTAAATCAAACAGCAGAAACAATAAAGCAAATATAAAAAAAGAAATACTAAATTGTGTTCTGTTCTGACCCAAAAATGAACTAAAGCCACATTCAAAGGCGCTATTTTTCACCATATATGGATTGTTAGGTGCAAATATTAAATTAACGGCCAATAATATAAGAGCTAACAAGGGTATAAATAATAGAAAAAATATTGTACTAGACATTTAAGGATTAAACAATATAAGAGCTAAAACGCTCCCCATTCTTAGACACTCTTGGGGAATAAACATAAACAATAGTAATGTTAGGGTTAATATAGAAATAGTAATAGTTAAAGAGGATGATAATACTATATTATTAATATTAAAGCTGAATGTGTCTACATTAATGCTTCGCATCTCATCATTTATAGATGATACAACACTACCTTCAAACTTTGTATCTTGAAGGCTNAAAAAAGTATTAAAGATAAATTCATTATTATTTTGTATTGTTTAAAGATGTGAGGCATATATTTATTTTTTTTATAACAAGTATAAATTACTTATAGTATATAAGAGTTAGTTAGTACAAAAGCAACTTTACTAATCTAATTTGATTTATTATCTGCTTCGCTGGAGGGTACATTAGACATTTGTCTACTATCAATAAATAGTGCTTTTTTACCTAATTCAAAAGCAAAACCTAGTGTTAAAGCTAAAAGGAACATCAACATAATAACTAAACCATATACACCATTAGTATAAGCACTTACAAGATAAGGATAAACTAATAAGATCTCTAAATCAAACAGCAGAAACAATAAAGCAAATATAAAAAAAGAAATACTAAATTGTGTTCTGTTCTGACCCAAAAATGAACTAAAGCCACATTCAAAGGCGCTATTTTTCTCCATATATGGATTGTTAGGTGCAAATATTAAATTAACGGCCAATAATATAAGAGCTAACAAGGGTATAAATAATAGAAAAAATATTGTACTAGACATTTAAGGATAAAACAATATAAGAGCTAAAACGCTCCCCATTCTTAGACACTCTTGGGGAATAAACATAAACAATAGTAATGTTAGGGTTAATATAGAAATAGTAATAGTTAAAGAGGATGATAATACTATATTATTAATATTAAAGCTGAATGTGTCTACATTAATGCTTCGCATCTCATCATTTATAGATGATACAACACTACCTTCAAACTTTGTATCTTGAAGGTCTTGGTTTAACTTATATTCATGTTTATCAAAGAATATTTGTTTAATTACAGCTAAGTAATAAACAGCACTTATAACACTAGTTAATATTGCTATTAAAGTTAAGAAAACGTAACCACTATCTAATGCTGCGGACAGTACCATTTGTTTTGCGAAAAACCCTATAAGAGGAGGTATACCTACAAAAGAAAACAGAGTAATGGCTAAACTTAAAGCTAATACAGGATTAAGATTAAAATAACCTTTTAATTGACTAATAAGTTGTATAGGTGAATTGTTTCTATCTAATAAATTGTTGTATTGATCTGCTTCGCTGTTAATGGGAGCATTATTTGATTTTTCTTCTTTATCTTTATAAGAAAAAGGGTATAAAGAGAATCCGATGCTAATTAATAAAACAAAGGCATTTAGATTTGAAATTGAGTATTGCATTAAGTAAAATAGAAAAGCCTGAATAGACTCTAAACTGTTAATACTTAAGGCTAAAAGTATAAAGCCTAGGTGTGAGATTGTACTATATGCGAATAACCTTTTTATTCTAAACTGAGATAAACCTAACACAGTACCTATTATTAGAGATAAAAAGGAGCTAAAGAGTAAACCGGATGTTCAACTAAAACTAAAAGCGAAATAAAAATTACTAGTATAATGAATTAATTCTAATAAAAATATAAGTATAGAAATTTTAGCTATTATTGCAACAAAAGTTGTTACTATTGTAGGGATNTTATTAATATTAAAGCTGAATGTGTCTACATTAATGCTTCGCATCTCATCATTTATAGATGATACAACACTACCTTCAAACTTTGTATCTTGAAGGTCTTGGTTTAACTTATATTCATGTTTATCAAAGAATATTTGTTTAATTACAGCTAAGTAATAAACAGCACTTATAACACTAGTTAATATTGCTATTAAAGTTAAGAAAACGTAACCACTATCTAATGCTGCGGACAGTACCATTTGTTTTGCGAAAAACCCTATAAGAGGAGGTATACCTACAAAAGAAAACAGAGTAATGACTAAACTTAAAGCTAATACAGGATTAAGATTAAAATAACCTTTTAATTGACTAATAAGTTGTATAGGTGAATTGTTTCTATCTAATAAATTGTTGTATTGATCTGCTTCGCTGTTAATGGGAGCATTATTTGATTTTTCTTCTTTATCTTTATAAGAAAAAGGGTATAAAGAGAATCCGATGCTAATTAATAAAACAAAGGCATTTAGATTTGAAATTGAGTATTGCATTAAGTAAAATAGAAAAGCCTGAATAGACTCTAAACTGTTAATACTTAGGGCTAAAAGTATAAAGCCTAGGTGTGAGATTGTACTATATGCGAATAACCTTTTTATTCTAAACTGAGATAAACCTAACACAGTACCTATTATTAGAGATAAAAAGGAGCTAAAGAGTAAACCGGACGTTCAACTAAAACTAAAAGCGAAATAAAAATTACTAGTATAATGAATTAATTCTAATAAAAATATAAGTATAGAAATTTTAGCTATTATTGCAACAAAAGTTGTTACTATTGTAGGGATGGCATCATACACATCAGGGCTTCAAAAATGGAATGGTGCAGCGGATATCTTAAATAAGAAGCCTACTGACATAATTAAAAGAGATAGGTTTAAATATAAAGGTTTATATCAATCCAATATGTTATCTGCTTCGCTGGTATACTCATTGGCTATGCTAGATAAACCGGTTATCACATAATAACCGTCTAAATTTGTTGTACCAGAGTTGGCATACAATAGACTTGTACCTAGTAGTATAAAACAAGAAGATAAACCGCCCAGTAAAAAATAAGTAAGACCTGCAGAGGTAGANAGGTGAATTGTTTCTATCTAATAAATTGTTGTATTGATCTGCTTCGCTGTTAATGGGAGCATTATTTGATTTTTCTTCTTTATCTTTATAAGAAAAAGGGTATAAAGAGAATCCGATGCTAATTAATAAAACAAAGGCATTTAGATTTGAAATTGAGTATTGCATTAAGTAAAATAGAAAAGCCTGAATAGACTCTAAACTGTTAATACTTAAGGCTAAAAGTATAAAGCCTAGGTGTGAGATTGTACTATATGCGAATAACCTTTTTATTCTAAACTGAGATAAACCTAACACAGTACCTATTATTAGAGATAAAAAGGAGCTAAAGAGTAAACCGGATGTTCAACTAAAACTAAAAGCGAAATAAAAATTACTAGTATAATGAATTAATTCTAATAAAAATATAAGTATAGAAATTTTAGCTATTATTGCAACAAAAGTTGTTACTATTGTAGGGATGGCATCGTACACATCAGGGCTTCAAAAATGGAATGGTGCAGCGGATATCTTAAATAAGAAGCCTACTGACATAATTAAAAGAGATAGGTTTAAATATAAAGGTTTATATCAATCCAATATGTTATCTGCTTCGCTGGTATACTCATTGGCTATGCTAGATAAACCGGTTATCACATAATAACCGTCTAAATTTGTTGTACCAGAGTTGGCATACAATAGACTTGTACCTAGTAGTATAAAACAAGAAGATAAACCGCCCAGTAAAAAATAAGAAAGACCTGCAGAGGTAGATAGTTCAGAGTTTCTATAAAGTGTGGAGAGTAAATATAAACCATAACTTTGTAACTCTATAGATAGGAAAATAGAAACTATATCACTAGCGGATACTAAGAAAGTACCGCCTATTATTATAAATAATATAATTAAAGGATATTCAATTATTCTATATTGTTGTCCCATTTTATTAATAATGTTTGCATCATATATGAAATTTTTAAAAAACAGGTTGTAGAAACTAGCATAGTTCTTAACTCAAACTTTTCTAGAATAAAAAGCAGTTAATTGTAAGATGATAGCACTAACAAAAAAGATAAAATATGGAAAGTTTGTGTAATAGGTGTAGCATGAAAAAGACCGCCGTATAAACCTATACCTTTATCTAAAAAGGATATGTCTAAGCTTTTTAATGCAACCATACAGGAACATAGCAATATTATTATTGTATTTCTGGAATAAAGGATAGACTTTTCACGTCTAAAGGTGACGGCATTAGATAATAATAAAAATAAAATAGAATAAATAATCATTGTTTTTGGAGGGTTCAAACCTACCTTACATTTTCCTCAGGTATGCTCAACTACTTGCGATTGATCTTTTCCTGATGGAAAAGAAGAAACAAAAGCATTAGCAACCAATTAATAAAAATTGTTACATGTCAAATATTACAATGCTAAAAAAATTACAAAGGATTGCAATAAATGCTAGCCGGGAGAGAAACTCGAATTCCCATTCTTAATGCATGAAATTAACGTTCTAACCTGTTGAACTATCCTGGCTTAGATATTCCATTATAACTTTCATTTTCTCCTGACTGATTTTTCTCCTTAGAAGAAAAAGAAGAGGAAAATGAAAGGAAAATAAATAAAAGCGCTTGTTTTGCTTTTAATTTTTAGTTGCTACACTTCTTCTTTGAAAAGATGATAGTATAACAAAGTATTGCCATACTAAGAAGTATGGCATTAGCAAAACATGGCATGCTAATGCTCAACTTCTTCCTTTCTTCTTTGAAAAGAAAAGAAGATAAAAGAAAAGATGAGCAAAAAGTTGGGCATGCGAAGCATCAAGTTTAGGTATTTTAACTGATTTTTTAAGGAAAAGAAGGGTGGATACCCTGGCTCGAACAGGGAACTCACTGTTCCACATACAGTTGCTCTACCTATTGAACTATAACCACCTATATTCTTCATTTGTTAACTCTAAAAACAAATAACATTATGTTGGAGTGATTCGAACACTCAATAGTAAATACCAAAAATTCATGACTTGCCGATTAGTCTACAACATATAAAAATGCAGCAATAATATAAGTAAAATTTTCTTTTTTTGTTTTTGTTGTGAAGCATTTGCATCACATTAAAGATTAAAATATTGATGACATAAGGTAGATCCGACTTGAACGGATAAGATTTAGAAATCAAATAGTCCTAAGCTATTCATGTATACCAATTCCATCACTACCCTTTTTGCATGCTTGCGCATCGCTGATGTTCCACAACGCATGCTTTGCGCAAAGCATGCGTTGTGGAACATCAGCATTGTGGAACATCAGCATTGGTTGCTCATCATTTCTCTTCTTTTCAAAGAAGAAGTATATCACAAAGCATGGTATAAATATATAATATTTTACAATAATTATGATGGCATTTTATCTTAGGATAAGCAATTAGTCGTATACTTATGAATGCCCAAGATAAGATTCGAACTTATAGCCTAAACATCTTCAGAGTTCCGCTCTACCAATTGAGCTTCTTAGGCTATGTTATATACTTATATATACGTAATAGAATATGCATTAAGGTATAACTAGTACTATACATTATAAGAATATACACTTAATTTAGCATTGGAGACAGCGGGATTCGAACCCAAATTAACGATGTGCAAAATAGACGTTTTACCAATTAAACTATGTCCCCTTTCCCTCCTGATCTATCCTGCACTTTATCCATATATTTTAATAAAAGAGGGTGAAAAATAAGGAAAAACAACTAACAATACTTTTAGCTAATACATTATTTTGCAATATATCACACTTTTATAATTAAAAACCTTATCCGAAAAACGACTTGAACGTTCACGACAATAATCAATAAATCTTAAGTTTATCCTGTCTACCAATTCCAGCACTCGGACTCATATTTGTAAATAACCATACAAATATACTTGCAATGTTAAGGCCAGAATGATTCGAACACTCATCTGAGCTGTCATGAGCAGCTTGCTTTACCAATTACGCTATAGCCTTTTTAGGCTTTTTTTTGCTAAAGCCATGTTTTGTGGTGCTGATGTACAACTTCTTGCTTGCTTGCTTGCGTGCTGCTTGCGCTACACAAAGCATTAGCAACACGTATAATATAAGTTTGTATAAAATTAAAAACTATCTGTTAAATCGTATATCTTTGCTTCATTTTTATAATACCATGCCTATGTATATTTAGACTATATTATCAGTTTACTGTGTTATTTAACAACTAGGCTTAAAAAGTGGGTTATTAATATGAAAACATAGTATTAATATATGTATATGTAACGGACACCAATAACAAAAGGCAGGTATGCGGATAAAGGATTCGCACCCCTGTAGACTGGTCATGAGCCAGTTATGTTACTATTACATCAATCCGCATGGATAGTATTGTACCATATAATACTCTGTTTGTCAGTCAGTCAGTCTGTCTGTCTGTCTGTCTGTCTGTCTGTTTGTTTGTTAATAAAACAACTGTATAGCCCAGGCGGGAATCGAACCCGCGTTATAATGGTGAAAACATTATGTCTTAACCGTTTGACGACTGGGCCTTTATGAGTAGTAAGGTACTTTATGATTTTCTTCTTTATTTTCTTCTTAAAAGAAAATAAAGTAAGCCCAGTGCAAGTATCGCACTTACTTCTACCGATTACAAAACGGTTGCATTACTTTTATGCTAACCAGGCATTATACTCGTGTTTAGTTAGATCTTAAATCCAAAAATATAAAAAACAATGTATAGATAAGCGTATTATTTAGTAGGTTATAAAATTAGTACCTAATGCCTAAGAACATCACAATTCTTTAAACTTAGTCCTATTAATTAAGATCCTGTTTTTATATTCATTAAATACCGATGTGTGTTTATTAGAATTCTAATAAACTCGAAAATTAATAAAAATATAAAAAGATCCCAAAATTGTAGTATTAAACTACATATATTTAAGAATATCCTAAGGTATGTTTCGTGCCTATATGCATTCAGCACTTATCATTAACTAACGTAGCCTTCCTGCCGTGCCTATCCTTTTCTCAGGTACATCATCTCTTTTAGTTTATTCTTACCCTTTTATTTTAGTGAAAAATAAAATACCAGTGTAAGCCATAGTACTTAGTTTGGACACTCAGCTATAAACTCACAGATCACAGTTATAAAAGACATTATGTAAAACTATATTAATATAGAAAGATAAACAACAGGTAAACCATAGGTTAATATACCCAACTCCTTTCGTACAAGGGGCTATCCTTATTTTATTCTAACTTCCTCTAGAAGATAGAAACCATACTGTCTCACGACGTATTTAACCCAGCTCGTGTAGCTCCTTAATCGACGAACAGTCGAACCCTTCATGCCTCCTGCATTCATGTGGATGAGCTAAGCCGACATCGAGGTGCCAAACTCCGCACTCAATTTGAACTCTCTGGCGAAAATTAGCCTGTTATCCCTAGCGTAGCTTTTTCAATAATCCAAGACCTTTCCTTTCTGCATCTTGTGATCATATGCCCCGCTTACGCGACTGAAAGACGTGTAAGTCAAACAGTAAAGCAAGATTAAGCCGTTAAACTTGACAAGTAGAGTAATTATCATTTAACCAGATGTCTATAAGATATTGATAGTTCTTCATCGGGTTTGGACACACTAGTAAACAATAAAAATCATTAATCCAGGCCTTTTGTTATATACACACTATTAACTTATGTATACTTATTTTTTGCACCATGCTGATAACAAAGGCATAACAATTTAATTACATCTATATTTTTAAATAGTGAAAATCTTACTTAATAAAAAAAAAAGTTCCAACTTAAATGGATATATAACTGAATTAGCAATAAAATAAAAAAATATTAAAATAACACCAACTTCAGACTAAAAATAAAAAATATGTACATTTTTTCTAGTATTCTAGCCTGTACATATTTAATTGCATATCGCAATTTTACAGAAATGAATTTGGATACTCCCAGGTACTTTTTATGGGATCTGTGCCCCGCATAAACTGCCACCTAGCAATTGTTCCTATAAATTATTACAACCAGTGCTCATGTGTTAACATAAAATCTTTAAGAAATGGCTATTACTAAACCTATTCCCTGGTAAGGTTTATATAATATGATAAATGAAGTAAAGGTGTTTCAATTTTATCTCAGCAATTACCTTATACACTAAAACTCATTATANATTCATGTGGATGAGCTAAGCCGACATCGAGGTGCCAAACTCCGCACTCAATTTGAACTCTCTGGCGAAAATTAGCCTGTTATCCCTAGCGTAGCTTTTTCAATAATCCAAGACCTTTCCTTTCTGCATCTTGTGATCATATGCCCCGCTTACGCGACTGAAAGACGTGTAAGTCAAACAGTAAAGCAAGATTAAGCCGTTAAACTTGACAAGTAGAGTAATTATCATTTAACCAGATGTCTATAAGATATTGATAGTTCTTCATCGGGTTTGGACACACTAGTAAACAATAAAAATCATTAATCCAGGCCTTTTGTTATATACACACTATTAACTTATGTATACTTATTTTTTGCACCATGCTGATAACAAAGGCATAACAATTTAATTACATCTATATTTTTAAATAGAGAAAATCTTACTTAATAAAAAAAAAAGTTCCAACTTAAATGGATATATAACTGAATTAGCAATAAAATAAAAAAATATTAAAATAACACCAACTTCAGACTAAAAATAAAAAATATGTACATTTTTTCTAGTATTCTAGCCTGTACATATTTAATTGCATATCGCAATTTTACAGAAATGAATTTGGATACTCCCAGGTACTTTTTATGGGATCTGTGCCCCGCATAAACTGCCACCTAGCAATTGTTCCTATAAATTATTACAACCAGTGCTCATGTGTTAACATAAAATCTTTAAGAAATGGCTATTACTAAACCTATTCCCTGGTAAGGTTTATATAATATGATAAATGAAGTAAAGGTGTNGCACTCAATTTGAACTCTCTGGCGAAAATTAGCCTGTTATCCCTAGCGTAGCTTTTTCAATAATCCAAGACCTTTCCTTTCTGCATCTTGTGATCATATGCCCCGCTTACGCGACTGAAAGACGTGTAAGTCAAACAGTAAAGCAAGATTAAGCCGTTAAACTTGACAAGTAGAGTAATTATCATTTAACCAGATGTCTATAAGATATTGATAGTTCTTCATCGGGTTTGGACACACTAGTAAACAATAAAAATCATTAATCCAGGCCTTTTGTTATATACACACTGTTAACTTATGTATACTTATTTTTTGCACCATGCTGATAACAAAGGCATAACAATTTAATTACATCTATATTTTTAAATAGTGAAAATCTTACTTAATAAAAAAAAAGTTCCAACTTAAATGGATATATAACTGAATTAGCAATAAAATAAAAAAATATTAAAATAACACCAACTTCAGACTAAAAATAAAAAATATGTACATTTTTTCTAGTATTCTAGCCTGTACATATTTAATTGCATATCGCAATTTTACAGAAATGAATTTGGATACTCCCAGGTACTTTTTATGGGATCTGTGCCCCGCATAAACTGCCACCTAGCAATTGTTCCTATAAATTATTACAACCAGTGCTCATGTGTTAACATAAAATCTTTAAGAAATCGCTATTACTAAACCTATTCCCTGGTAAGGTTTATATAATATGATAAATGAAGTAAAGGTGTTTCAATTTTATCTCAGCAATTACCTTATACACTAAAACTCATTATATCATATTCGGTAACTAGCAACAGTAAAGCTGCATAGGGTCTTCTCGTCCAACTAGAGGTAAACTGTATCTGCACAGTTATTCCAATTTCACCGAGCCAATCATTGAGACAGCTGCTGTATCGTTACATCATTCATGCAAGACCGCATTTAACGGCCAGGGGATTCCGCTACCTTAGGACCCTCATCTGTAAGGCCGCCATTGAACGGGGGTTCCTTCAAAGCCTAGCTTATATTAGTCAACTAAGCAAATCCGATAACCAGCCGCCATCGGGCAGAGATCACACCCAATACTTCGAATTTATTTCTTTGCAGCGTGCTTTGTTTTAATTAAACAGTCGTACAACACCATTCTGTGCCTCCTATCCCATATCTGATATTAATCAAAAGGGACGGCCCACCTTCTCCCGAAGTTACGTGAGTCAATTTGCCGAGTTCCTTAATGATTGTTTACTCGAACGCCTTCGTATACTCTACTTGCTTACTTGTGGTAGTATTTAGGTACGGTAAAACATCTGCTAAACATATCATCTGTTTTAGTTTATTACTATTTAGCAAACGAGATATACAGTTTTCCAGATCATCTGTCACTATGTAAAAATGATATTTTCTATAAATCTTAGATTTGCTCATCGTTTACCCCTTTAGGGATTATTAATAAATAGTTGATTATTTATTAAATATATAATGAACTTAGAGGCCGTAACTTTAATTAAATTCCATAAGCTTTAGGCGAGGGTATTCCCCTTTATCGTTACTCATGTCAGCATTTTCGCTTGGCTTGTTTACTTATTAAAATATAATAAATCTCTTATGCCTTATAAAGGCATAATCATAAACCTCCCAATGTTCCGCTACCCCAAATATACAATGTAAAATACGGATACATTAATATATAAGGACAAGGTCTCGGTATATAGTTTAGATCCGTTAAATTTTCGGTGCTTTTATCCTTATTATGGATTATAATCCATAAAAAACAAACCAGTGCTCTGTTACGAGGTCTTCAGAAAATGGCCGCTTCTAAGCCTATTCCCTGGCTGTTTGGGATAAATACTGCCTTAATTTCACTTAACAATAATTTTGGAACCTTATTAACTCTTGTTCTGGGCTGTTTCCCTTTAGACATACAACCTTATCGTACTATGTCTGATTATTCAATATTCATTTCTAGTCCTTCCGAGAACAAATACTCACTGATAGAGTCTTCACGACCCCCCAATGTCCGCAAAAAGCACTCTATTCGTTTTTCCTAACAGGAAAAATGAGTACTAGTTGCATGAGATCACAATTCTGTACCTTCTGATATTCTATTTAAATTACCTACTTATATAGGTTTCGCAGAAAACCAGCTATCTTAGTCAGTATTGTCTTTCACTAACTTACCACAATTCTTCGGATATCTTTACAACGATAACCCGTTCGGACTTTTATAACCCTGATTGTGGTAAGATCACTAAGTTTCGGGTCTAATTTTTGATACTGCATCATTATATCATAATTGTTTTATCTACGCAATTTGTAAAGCAACTCTTAATTCTAAACTTCTAAACTGCTCGCATCAAACATTAANTTAGGGATTATTAATAAATAGTTGATTATTTATTAAATATATAATAAACTTAGAGGCCGTAACTTTAATTAAATTCCATAAGCTTTAGGCGAGGGTATTCCCCTTTATCGTTACTCATGTCAGCATTTTCGCTTGGCTTGTTTACTTATTAAAATATAATAAATCTCTTATGCCTTATAAAGGCATAATCATAAACTTCCCAATGTTCCGCTACCCCAAATATACAATGTAAAATACGGATACATTAATATATAAGGACAAGGTCTCGGTATATAGTTTAGATCCGTTAAATTTTCGGTGCTTTTATCCTTATTATGGATTATAATCCATAAAAAACAAACCAGTGCTCTGTTACGAGGTCTTCAGAAAATGGCCGCTTCTAAGCCTATTCCCTGGCTGTTTGGGATAAATACTGCCTTAATTTCACTTAACAATAATTTTGGAACCTTATTAACTCTTGTTCTGGGCTGTTACCCTTTAGACATACAACCTTATCGTACTATGTCTGATTATTCAATATTCATATCTAGTCCTTCCGAGAACAAATACTCACTGATAGAGTCTTCACGACCCCCCAATATCCGCAAAAAGCACTCTATTCGTTTTTCCTAACAGGAAAAATGAGTACTAGTTGCATGAGATCACAATTCTGTACCTTCTGATATTCTATTTAAATTACCTACTTATATAGGTTTCGCAGAAAACCAGCTATCTTAGTCAGTATTGTCTTTCACTAACTTACCACAATTCTTCGGATATCTTTACAACGATAAACCGTTCGGACTTTTATAACCCTGATTGTGGTAAGATCACTAAGTTTCGGGTCTAATTTTTGATACTGCATCATTATATCATAATTGTTTTATCTACGCAATTTGTAAAGCAACTCTTAATTCTAAACTTCTAAACTGCTCGCATCAAACATTAACTTGCTGACCCATTATGCAAAAGGTACGCTCTTATCGTTTATTTAAACTTTTTTTGAGCTGCTTATAAAACTGCTATTTCAATCATTTCCCTCACGGTACTTTTCGCTATCACATATATATCATATTTAGTCTTAGAGGAAGGTTCCCCTTTTATTCAAACAGATATGCACTCCATTTTACTTGTATAATACTCTTCTTATTTCATTCACATTACTTAAATAATCTCTTTTGATTTCTTTTCCTGAAGTTAGTAAGATATTTCAATTCACTTCGTTTATTTTTAAGACACATAATTTCTTATTAGAGTTGAACATGCTCTTCATGCATGTATCGTATAAACTACACGTTTCAGCCGACCTCCTTAACGAGGGCAGCTCTCTTTGATATATAGCTATGATTCCATAACAATCTCTTTGTATACTTATTTGTCCTTTTATCAAATAAAAGGACAAAAATAATACTTTCCATATCATTTACACTACTAATGTAGATTATAATTAGTATTTATTTTATCATTTTTATTATCAGTCCCATGTTTCTCATCTTTTAAAAGATGAGCAAGAAGCAGATGGTAAGATAAATCGGGTCATTATGATTCGAACATAACACTTCCTCAACCCAAATGAGACGCCTAACCAACCTGGCTCTAACCCGTATGTATGTATGTATGTATGTATATATATAAAT
Source organism: Evernia prunastri (assembly GCA_003184365.1). Taxonomy (NCBI): domain Eukaryota; kingdom Fungi; phylum Ascomycota; class Lecanoromycetes; order Lecanorales; family Parmeliaceae; genus Evernia; species Evernia prunastri. The sequence continues at coordinate 78,716 of NKYR01000100.1, forward strand.
ATAATAAGTTTATGTTTACTTCAGAGAATATCCGATTCGAACGGATGTGATCATTTTAACCAGATAAGTTTCAAGCTTATCACCTTAAACCACTCGGTCAATTCTCTTAAAGGAAATATGATGCTGATGCTCAATTTCTTGCTAATGCTCAACTTCTTTTCTCACCAGCAAGAAGCATGGCAATGCTTTGTTATGCTATCATCTTTTCTTCTTTTCTTCTTTTCTTGGAAAAGATGTGAAAAGACGAAGAGGTATAGCAAGCACATCGCTAATGCTTTTGTTTCTTCTTTTCCATCAGGAAAAGATCAATCGCAAGAAGTTGAGCAACAGCAAATGATTCCTCAGCGGTTTGAACGCCGAACCTACTCTTATCAAAAGTATACTTTACCAGTTAAGTTAAGGAACCTTTATTTTGTTTTAAATTCATAAGAAATACCATCATAAAATATTAACAATGCCACAATTACTAGAGTAAAAGCTGCTTATTATTTTTTAATAGAATTGAATTTTTAATACTTGATGCTTTGTTTCACAAGCAACGGAAAAAAGATGATTCGAACATCCAGGTGTATATTACACAATATTTAGCAAATATCCTGCCTTACCAATGGCAATTTTTCCTCATATTCTTCATATCTACATGGAGAAGTAAGGAGAATATAAAGCAAAACTTGCAAAAATTATAAACGAGTTAGACCGGCAACGATCCGGCATCTTCCTTCTCGACAAGAAGGCACTTTACCAATTAAGCTACTAACTCTAAATCTTATAACTTACGGCCAGCCGAACTTGAATCGACACACATCGTTTGGAAGACGAACGGTCTACCAGATTAACCTATGGCCGTTTTTTTTTAGCAAGGAGGGCAATGTTTTAATCTTCATGCGTATGCTTGTAACATTACAATGAACGAGCATATTCAAGTATGTTGCACTTATGCTTCCAGTGATTCATGTAGTACTATTTTCGCTTTTTTACTAAGGATTTGCTAATTAAATTGAGTATTTAACGAGACTCAAGAATGACTAGACAAAAGGCATAATGAGCCTAATTTAACGGGGCTTCATAGATTAGACTCTTAGTAGTTTTAATGCGTCCTTCCAGGTACTTAATACTAAAGTGGTTAGCCGTCCTTTCATTGAGATCACCAGTTGAACCNTTCCTCAGCGGTTTGAACGCCGAACCTACTCTTATCAAAAGTATACTTTACCAGTTAAGTTAAGGAACCTTTATTTTGTTTTAAATTCATAAGAAATACCATCATAAAATATTAACAATGCCACAATTACTAGAGTAAAAGCTGCTTATTATTTTTTAATAGAATTGAATTTTTAATACTTGATGCTTTGTTTCACAAGCAACGGAAAAAAGATGATTCGAACATCCAGGTGTATATTACACAATATTTAGCAAATATCCTGCCTTACCAATGGCAATTTTTCCTCGTATTCTTCATATCTACATGGAGAAGTAAGGAGAATATAAAGCAAAACTTGCAAAAATTATAAACGAGTTAGACCGGCAACGATCCGGCATCTTCCTTCTCGACAAGAAGGCACTTTACCAATTAAGCTACTAACTCTAAATCTTATAACTTACGGCCAGCCGAACTTGAATCGACACACATCGTTTGGAAGACGAACGGTCTACCAGATTAATCTATGGCCGTTTTTTTTTAGCAAGGAGGGCAATGTTTTAATCTTCATGCGTATGCTTGTAACATTACAATGAACGAGCATATTCAAGTATGTTGCACTTATGCTTCCAGTGATTCATGTAGTACTATTTTCGCTTTTTTACTAAGGATTTGCTAATTAAATTGAGTATTTAACGAGACTCAAGAATGACTAGACAAAAGGCATAATGAGCCTAATTTAACGGGGCTTCATAGATTAGACTCTTAGTAGTTTTAATGCGTCCTTCCAGGTACTTAATACTAAAGTGGTTAGCCGTCCTTTCATTGAGATCACCAGTTGAACCAATATATGATTTACCAGTCTCACTTCGAATTCAGCAGTATATACCTGCTTTACCTTTGTTATCTCTTAAGATATTAATCTTCATAGTACCAGTATCATTATAAAACATACGTGCTACGGAGCATTCCATTGTAATCTTGTTTTTGCTCTTGGCGACTAATGCTACAATTAGGGCTCAATATCAATTATTGTGTTACCAGCAGGTTTAAAGGCCTTGAAGCGCACAGAATGAAGAAAAATAGGCAAACTGTAATCTGGATACTGGGACATAGTAGTATATTTTAGTGTTGAAAGTTAATTTCATTGTATTATTCATTTTCCTCTTAACTAAGATCCTCAATAATAAATAGAAATAAAAAGAATTAATCAAACAACATCAACAAAGTGTCAATATAGTATAGAAGACTCTAGCCCCAGATGATGGTTTTCAGTAAAGTGGTAAGCTAATACTCTTCATAAGCCTACACCTATAAAAGCAGTTCCTATCATTACGTGTAACCCATGAAAACCTGTACCAAAGTAGAAACAAGAACCATATGTACTGTCAGATAATGTAAACGAAGAAACTGTATATTCTAAACCTTGTAAACCAGTAAATATTAGGGCTAATATTACAGTAAGTACTATACCATACAAGGTTCCTTTTCTATTACCCTGTATTAAAGAATGGTGGGCATAAGTAACTGTAAAACCTGATGATAATAATATAACTGTGTTTAGTAAAGGTAGCTCGAATGGATTAACAGAATCTATACCTTTAGGTGGTCACTGAGCTCCCATTTCTGCAGCAGGTGATAACGCACTATGAAAAAATGTTCAAAAAATAGCCAGAAAGAATAATGCTTCACTAACTATAAACAAGGCAACTCCCATATTTAGACCTCTTTGTACAGCTAAAGTATGATTACCTAAGTATGTTGCCTCACTAATAACGTCTCTAAATCAAAATGACATAGAAAAGATTACTAGAAGTAAAGCCATGTACAGAAAATCTTGTGCTAAAGAAAAGCCATGCATTGTTAAAACACCTGAAGTAGTAAGAGATAAAAGAGATATACATGTAAAGATAGGCCAAGGTGAGGGAGAAACAAGATGAAAAGGATGGGCTTGGAAATTACTCCTTACTAAGTTTGTCATATAAGTTTTACATTAAAATTTACGAATACACAGCGGTAAACAATAAGGAATAGGCGATTTGAACACCTAACCTACCGTGTGTAAAACGGTCGCTCTACCAATTGAGCTAATTCCCTTATATTTATTTTGCTAATGCTCAACTTCTTCTTATCATCTTTTCTTCTTTTCTTGGAAAAGATGTGAAAAGAAGAAAAGATGAGGAAGAAGTTGAGCATCATATACATAAATGTATCTATTAACAACTGGCTTGTATAAGACCTACGGGGTTCGAACCCATATACTGATGATTAAAAGTCACATATTTTACCAATTAAACTAAAGTCTCTGTATTTATTAACTATCATTTAAACAACTAGTACTTTAAATGATAACCTATAACGCAATAGTTTACATATACATAAAGATGAGCTAGTCTAATCTTTTTGTTTTATTGTTATAACGATGGCACCAACCATAGCTAATAATAGTATTATAGATGTTATTATAAGCCATATAGAATAACTTGTGTACATAATGTTACCTATACTTGTTATATGTGTTGTTTCTGCCGGACTACCATCTCAGATTTTAGAAGTTACAAATATTAATTCAGTACTAGATAAATTGTAAGATCCATTTATATAATTAATAAGTTGATCAGATGTAATATATTCCGATGTATCTATCAGATTAGAGCCTGATAAATTGAGAGGCAATATTTGATGTACAAAATAATTAAAAGACACAACTATTAATAGCGCTAAAGGTATACTATTACTAGTAACACTCAAAAGCTCAGATACTCTCACGTTTATTAACATTAGTATAAATAAAAATAATATTGAAACAGCTCCAACGTAAACCAATAAATATGATAAACCTATAAAGTTTATACCTAAAACTAGTAAATAACATGCTATGCTTAAAAATAGTCCTATCAAAAATAACACTGACACTATGGGGTTTTTACTTATTATAACAAAAATACCCGATAATATAGAAGCCAAGGATATAAGGTCTAAGGCTTCCGCCCTATAACCATTAGTAAAAGTTTCATTTATAAGCAATAAGCTATTAATCATAATAAGTTGTAAAGGGTTTATATCTCATCTCATGATTTAACTACATAAATTTTATATTTACATAGCTCCTTTTTTCTTTTAATGAGAAACATGTGGCTATTTTTACAAAGGTAGCGTGTATAAGACTCGAACTTATNATATAGAATAACTTGTGTACATAATGTTACCTATACTTGTTATATGTGTTGTTTCTGCCAGACTACCATCTCAGATTTTAGAAGTTACAAATATTAATTCAGTACTAGATAAATTGTAAGATCCATTTATATAATTAATAAGTTGATCAGATGTAATATATTCCGATGTATCTATCAGATTAGAGCCTGATAAATTGAGAGGCAATATTTGATGTACAAAATAATTAAAAGACACAACTATTAATAGCGCTAAAGGTATACTATTACTAGTAACACTCAAAAGCTCAGATACTCTCACGTTTATTAACATTAGTATAAATAAAAATAATATTGAAACAGCTCCAACGTAAACCAATAAATATGATAAACCTATAAAGTTTATACCTAAAACTAATAAATAACATGCTATGCTTAAAAATAGTCCTATCAAAAATAACACTGACACTATGGGGTTTTTACTTATTATAACAAAAATACCCGATAATATAGAAGCCAAGGATATAAGGTCTAAGGCTTCCGCCCTATAACCATTAGTAAAAGTTTCATTTATAAGCAATAAGCTATTAATCATAATAAGTTGTAAAGGGTTTATATCTCATCTCATGATTTAACTACATAAATTTTATATTTACATAGCTCCTTTTTTCTTTTAATGAGAAACATGTGGCTATTTTTACAAAGGTAGCGTGTATAAGACTCGAACTTATAATCCTTGTGGCCGAAACACAACGCTTAACCAATTAAGCTAACACGCTTTGGGGGCCCCCAAATGCATTGAAGATAATCCAGTCTGCTTAACTTAATCGTGGTTGCTTTACGAAGTTGAGCATCACAACGATAATTTTTTTGTACTATAACGCCACAGGTCAATAACACTTTAATGTCACAGATCAAGCGTATTCCAACCAGGACCCTCCGGGATGGTCCTTTAACAAACGATAGCAAGGGGATCTACAAAGTCTTATGAGGACCCTCAGCAATGCCTCAACAAAATATTGTAAAGCTAGCAGCAAATCCTCAATAAACTTAAGGTTGAAGCCAAAAATATGGAACTAGGTGAGCAAACCCTTGTGTTTCTGGTGTTTTTTCAATCTAATTTAGATTATCTAATACAGTTAGTCATATATGTATGAATAAGTAAAATAAAATTTCTTTTTTGTCTTCAATAAAGCTAATCCAAAATTTAAATCTAAGATAACCCTCGGATTATATCCTCATGTCCTATCAGCCTTACCTGTATCAGTTGTTATGACATTGTTGNCCAAGGATATAAGGTCTAAGGCTTCCGCCCTATAACCATTAGTAAAAGTTTCATTTATAAGCAATAAGCTATTAATCATAATAAGTTGTAAAGGGTTTATATCTCATCTCATGATTTAACTACATAAATTTTATATTTACATAGCTCCTTTTTTCTTTTAATGAGAAACATGTGGCTATTTTTACAAAGGTAGCGTGTATAAGACTCGAACTTATAATCCTTGTGGCCGAAACACAACGCTTAACCAATTAAGCTAACACGCTTTGGGGGCCCCCAAATGCATTGAAGATAATCCAGTCTGCTTAACTTAATCGTGGTTGCTTTACGAAGTTGAGCATCACAACGATAATTTTTTTTGTACTATAACGCCACAGGTTAATAACACTTTAATGTCACAGATCAAGCGTATTCCAACCAGGACCCTCCGGGATGGTCCTTTAACAAACGATAGCAAGGGGATCTACAAAGTCTTATGAGGACCCTCAGCAATGCCTCAACAAAATATTGTAAAGCTAGCAGCAAATCCTCAATAAACTTAAGGTTGAAGCCAAAAATATGGAACTAGGTGAGCAAACCCTTGTGTTTCTGGTGTTTTTTCAATCTAATTTAGATTATCTAATACAGTTAGTCATATATGTATGAATAAGTAAAATAAAATTTCTTTTTTGTCTTCAATAAAGCTAATCCAAAATTTAAATCTAAGATAACCCTCGGATTATATCCTCATGTCCTATCAGCCTTACCTGTATCAGTTGTTATGACATTGTTGCGGGCCCTACATAATACTTTGTAGATCTCTTGCTATCGCTTGTTAAAGGATTCTCCCGGAGGGTCCTGGTTGGAATACCCTTGATCTGTGGCGTTATTATAGTACAAAAAAGTTAGGGTTACTCTTTTTTTCTTTTATCAATAAGAGAAAAGATGAGCAACCACAACTAGGTTAAGCTGGCTATATTATCTACAATACAGCCCTTAAAGTGAATTGAACACTTATCAAAATATTAACAGTATCTCGCTCTACCGTTGAGCTACAAAGGCTATGGATGCTCAACTTTTTGCTTGCTTATCTTTTCTTTGAATAGATGAAGTAAGGCATTAGCAAGCACATCGCTAATGCTTTTGTTTCTTCTTTTCCATCAGGAAAAGATCAATCGCAAGAAGTTGAGCACAACAAGAGTACTCAGATTTGAACTGAGAATTTGAAGTTTGAAGCTTGCTATTTTACCATTAAATTATACTCTTTGGGTTTAAATCTCTTCTATGCATGATTATGTTGCTGTTTATAAATAGAGGAACATGCTTGGCATAACATATAAAGTGTTTTTAACATTAATAGGAAACAAGAGATTCGAACTCTTAAAAGCATAATGCTGTTGAGTTTACAGCTCAACCCATCTTACCAATTATGGAAGTTTCCTTTAGTCTTTAGTGTTTAGTCTTTAATCTTTAGTCTTTAACCTTTAGTCTTTAGTCATTAGTCTTTAATCTTTAGTCTTTAGTCTTTAGTCATTAGTCTTTAGTCTTTAGACATTAGTCTTTAGTTGCTGATAATATGTCAGTGGATAAAAGTAAAAATTTATCCAACAAAACTTTTCCTGATCTTATGTAACGCCCAATGGTAGAGTCAGAAACACCCAATACTAAACCAGCTTTTAATTTAGGCAGGCATATAGATTTTTCATTTGTGTTTATATTAACAACCAAGACGGGCGTAGCTATAGATTTCCTAATTTTATTCTTGGTTTCTTTTGTCTGTACTCTAGTTCTCATTTTAGCCAGGCTAGCATCTGATACAGTACGCCTGGTTATTTTTAATATGCTTGTCTCATTATGGGTGTAACCATACGAAGAACCTGCATGCCTTAAAATATTATAATAGGGTTTTAGGTTATCTAGATAAAATTGTGTTGCTATACGAAGTATGGCATCCCTTTCAATAACTTTTTTAAGAGAACAATATTCAATAATATCTAGCCTAAATTTATTGCGTCCACACTTCAAGAGCGCTAAATTAATTAACATACGAGGTTTAGACAAAGCATCCCGGTTGAAGTATTTAACAAATCTTTTGGATAAATTTATGCTTGATCCAACATAAGTTTTATTGTTTATCTTGTTAGTCCAAAACAGCGAAGCAGATACAGCACACTTTTCTTTGTTTCCCTGTAAAATCCTATTTTGAACGCACAATTCGCCTAATTTATCATATCTTATTTCTATTATTGTTTTCATTAGGAAGAAAGAGAATTGAACTCTTGTAGCATTTTTATACCTATGACAGTATAATACCATTGAACTTTCGTCTCAACCCGTCATACCAACAAACGGAACCTTCCTTGTATTAGTGTTGCTCTTCTTTTAAAGCAAAGCATCCTATTTAATAAAACTCCTTATGTTGCTCATCTTTTCTTTGAAAAGAAGAAGTTGAGCATCAACAATAAACAGTAAATAATAAAGAAGTATATTTGTTAAGTGTTTAGATATCGCGAAATCATACTGTTTTATAGTTAAACACAAACTAAGAAAAGTACGTATGTATTTTGTAGTTGGGGTGTTACAAAGGAATAAACAAGAAAGTCTTATTGATTCCTTATTGTTTATTCCTTTGTAACTGGGGTATTTTTAATATTCATTAATCCCGTGCAATTTCCACTACACGAACCATATTTCGACTTAACACCAATCAAAGTCACGCATACGAAGACATCATGCCTAAGTTATTAGACCAAATCGCCTAAATTAAAAATAAACACTAGCCGAACTTATTGCACATACTCCTTTCGGCGCCTGACGAGTGGTGAGTACCTATCTGAGATTAGATTCACCGTGCCGTACTTATACACGATTACTAGTAATTCCTATTTCACGCAGTCGAGTTACAGACTACAATCCATTGTTAGTGTATATCCAGTTTTGGGGGATTAGCTCAATTTCGCAATTTCACACCCTTTTGTAAGGCTTACGTGGCACGTCTATAGCCCACAATATTTAGGCCATGATGACTTGTCTTAGTCCCTGTTATCATATCCAATATAGCGGGGAACTACTCTATATAAAAATAAAGTAAGGGTTTACGTTAATTTAATGGAACTAACCAAAGTCTCGCGACATTAACTGAAGACAGCCGTGCAACGCTTGTAAATATATCTTATTGCCTCTTTTTCTTATTTTTCTTCTTAATTATTGTTTTTAATTAAAAAATAAGAAGAAAAAACAATAATAGATATAAATATTCAAATTGTGGTAAGGTTTTTTGCGGATCATCAAATTAAACAACATACTTCACTACTGGTTTCAGAAACGGTCTAATGATTTCAGTTCCAATGTTGCCAAATTACTCTTGAGGTGGAATGCCTACACTTTCATTTATAGAATAAACTTATATATCTAATCTATGACATTCATCATTTTCTGCTTTGACTACTGGGGTATCTAATCCTGTTCGCTACACAAAGCCTTCGTCCCTCAACGTCAGTTATCACATAAGGGGATGCTTTCGCCTATACCTGTGCCATTGTTTTTCTATTGAAAAGAGGTATGACAGAATTTCATCTCTACACCAGCAGTACTTTAATACCCCCTCATAAGTAACTCTAGCAAATTAGTCCCTTCAATTATTTTTTTTAGGCTTGATTTACCGTCTAGGTACCCTTTAAACCGATTAAACATGAATAACACTAGTCTTCTACGTATTACCGCGACTGCTGGCACGTAATTTGGTCAAGACACATAGGCAGACAATGTCAATATCATAATTCTACCTAGAATTTTATTCGACATAGTCGATCTTGCATCACCTTTATAATGATGCAAGTAGCTATTGCTATACATTCCTCCAAGTTGCTGGTTCAGCCGTTAGGCTATTGACCAATATTCCTCACTGCTGTGACAATCGTCATGGGCTTTATTCAGGCCCACTGTGGTCGATCAACCTTTCAGTTACGACTACGTGCATATAGCTAGTTAGGCTTTTAATCCTAACTACTACCATGCACGAGATACAAACTTCTAAGAGCGAAACTTAACTTTCTTTATTATTATAAGGGATCTTTCTCCTTACTCCAAGGTGGTTATATTATCTTATACTCACCTGTACACCACTACTAGTTAAAAACTAAAACTAGTCGTTCGATTAGCATGTGTCAAGCATTTGGACANAGATATAAATATTCAAATTGTGGTAAGGTTTTTTGCGGATCATCAAATTAAACAACATACTTCACTACTGGTTTCAGAAACGGTCTAATGATTTCAGTTCCAATGTTGCCAAATTACTCTTGAGGTGGAATGCTTACACTTTCATTTATAGAATAAACTTATATATCTAATCTATGACATTCATCATTTTCTGCTTTGACTACTGGGGTATCTAATCCTGTTCGCTACACAAAGCCTTCGTCCCTCAACGTCAGTTATCACATAAGGGGATGCTTTCGCCTATACCTGTGCCATTGTTTTTCTATTGAAAAGAGGTATGACAGAATTTCATCTCTACACCAGCAGTACTTTAATACCCCCTCATAAGTAACTCTAGCAAATTAGTCCCTTCAATTATTTTTTTTTAGGCTTGATTTACCGTCTAGGTACCCTTTAAACCGATTAAACATGAATAACACTAGTCTTCTACGTATTACCGCGACTGCTGGCACGTAATTTGGTCAAGACACATAGGCAGACAATGTCATTATCATAATTCTACCTAGAATTTTATTCGACATAGTCGATCTTGCATCACCTTTATAATGATGCAAGTAGCTATTGCTATACATTCCTCCAAGTTGCTGGTTCAGCCGTTAGGCTATTGACCAATATTCCTCACTGCTGTGACAATCGTCATGGGCTTTATTCAGGCCCACTGTGGTCGATCAACCTTTCAGTTACGACTACGTGCATATAGCTAGTTAGGCTTTTAATCCTAACTACTACCATGCACGAGATACAAACTTCTAAGAGCGAAACTTAACTTTCTTTATTATTATAAGGGATCTTTCTCCTTACTCCAAGGTGGTTATATTATCTTATACTCACCTGTACACCACTACTAGTTAAAAACTAAAACTAGTCGTTCGATTAGCATGTGTCAAGCATTTGGACAGCGTTCATTCAGAGCCATCATCAAACTCAACTCTATATAGTAGTATATTTTNTATATATCTAATCTATGACATTCATCATTTTCTGCTTTGACTACTGGGGTATCTAATCCTGTTCGCTACACAAAGCCTTCGTCCCTCAACGTCAGTTATCACATAAGGGGATGCTTTCGCCTATACCTGTGCCATTGTTTTTCTATTGAAAAGAGGTATGACAGAATTTCATCTCTACACCAGCAGTACTTTAATACCCCCTCATAAGTAACTCTAGCAAATTAGTCCCTTCAATTATTTTTTTTTAGGCTTGATTTACCGTCTAGGTACCCTTTAAACCGATTAAACATGAATAACACTAGTCTTCTACGTATTACCGCGACTGCTGGCACGTAATTTGGTCAAGACACATAGGCAGACAATGTCATTATCATAATTCTACCTAGAATTTTATTCGACATAGTCGATCTTGCATCACCTTTATAATGATGCAAGTAGCTATTGCTATACATTCCTCCAAGTTGCTGGTTCAGCCGTTAGGCTATTGACTAATATTCCTCACTGCTGTGACAATCGTCATGGGCTTTATTCAGGCCCACTGTGGTCGATCAACCTTTCAGTTACGACTACGTGCATATAGCTAGTTAGGCTTTTAATCCTAACTACTACCATGCACGAGATACAAACTTCTAAGAGCGAAACTTAACTTTCTTTATTATTATAAGGGATCTTTCTCCTTACTCCAAGGTGGTTATATTATCTTATACTCACCTGTACACCACTACTAGTTAAAAACTAAAACTAGTCGTTCGATTAGCATGTGTCAAGCATTTGGACAGCGTTCATTCAGAGCCATCATCAAACTCAACTCTATATAGTAGTATATTTTTACTCTTGTCATGTAATGATATACTACTTATGTAGTGTTTTAACAACTAGATAAATGTAAAATATACATTGTGATTATAAATATTATTATGGTTATAAATATTATTATGGTTATAAATATTATTATGGTTTTACATTTGCTAGTAGCACTTCCATCATGATTTCCTCATTATAGTGGAGATAGATAAACACAAACTTGAAGCCGAGAATTTGTTTGTTATTATAGCTATAAATAAAGATAAATCCTACTTGCTTGCGCTGTTCCACAACGCTTGTTTGATTGCAAAGCATGCGTTGTGGAACATCAGCATTGTGGAACATCAGCATTGGTTGCTTATCACTTCTCTTCTTTGAAAAGATGAAAAGAAGAAAAGATGATAGCAAAACTTGGCATGTAAGATATACCTCTTATTAGGTAAGACATTTTCAAATTGATTTGCTCAAACATCATTTTTTCACTGCACGCCCCTGCTTTTCCCTCTCATCGGTATATACTGCTGGTTGAAACTCTATTGCTATAAAATCTTTTGCTTTAACAAGTCTCGGTTTTAGGCCCTTTTCTGTATTACCTGGTCCCATTGACACACCTGACAATTCCACAAATGTGGTAATGACTGGTAAACAGGCCGTGCATCTTGGCTATATATATGATGAGTTACTATTTGCCCTTAAATCTTCAGAATTAGATGAAAGTAAGCCTAATAGTAATATTATTTATAATGGTGTGATGTTAATATTAGAAAGCACATCGGATGGGACTCACAAACCATCCGTAGATGTGGATACTTTTGTCTGGCATTCTCAAGAATTTGTTTTCCAATTCGGAAGAGTCGAGGTTATACGCTTATCTAGATATATTAGATATTTGATTGAAGAATGTGACCAAACTCCTGATATAGTTGATATTTCTTTATCTTTCTGACCTCTTGATAATGGTATGCCAGATAGCAGATTTACTCCTACCTTTATTAGTAAAAGTAAACGGCCTAATAAGAATAAAAATAAGAATAAGACATGAGTAGATGCTAGAGGTAGGTTATATTCTAGTTCTATAAATCCAACACTATCTATTCGTAACCTCGGAGGTAGAGATTATTCTACTTATACTAAACCTTTAAATTCTTCTCCTACTCAACCGATAGTAAGATCCCAAAATGTTACTCCCAGGTTTATTAGCTTTTTATTAAACACTTTAAACGACCCTAATAATACATTTACCAATAGTGAAACAAGTCAAAGGCTTATAGAAAACATAATATTTGATGAATATGAATCTTTATTTTCAGGTAACACTAACACGTTTATGACCGGTGGTATTAAGCCAGAGATTTTGGGTCCTATATTAAATAATTATTTAGATAGTAAAAGAGCCACGTTGCATAGATACATAAATAATATTATTGATATACAAAAAGATATTTTAGTTGATAGCAAAATGTCTAAAAGGCTTGACGCTATTTTAATGGCTAAAATTATTATTTCCCTTGACCTAAGTGAGTTACATAATCTATGTTTGTCACAATTTTTATTAGTTTATACTTACCAAGATAGTGAGGAAGTTAAACAATTTGCCTCTGTGCCTGTATCTGTAAAATTAGGTAAAAGGATGTTTTCTATATATATTAACAATCTAAAAAACCAATACGTTAAGGACACTAAAGAACATATTACCTATACATTATGACTTGAAATGTGAAAAGAAAATAACCCACAATTATATTCTCAACTTGATGATGGTTTACATGCACAATTAGGATGTAAGATTTTAGATATACTTATGCATAGTGAGCTACTAGATCAAGTGTTAATTAAGACTGCTGATAAAGAAGAAAAATAATGGGGTAGACATCGGCTTAATGAACTAAATAAAGCATCTCAACCACACACTAAATAGTTCAAAGATTTATAAATAAAAAGTNACTCAACCGATAGTAAGATCCCAAAATGTTACTCCCAGGTTTATTAGCTTTTTATTAAACACTTTAAACGACCCTAATAATACATTTACCAATAGTGAAACAAGTCAAAGGCTTATAGAAAACATAATATTTGATGAATATGAATCTTTATTTTCAGGTAACACTAACACGTTTATGACCGGTGGTATTAAGCCAGAGATTTTGGGTCCTATATTAAATAATTATTTAGATAGTAAAAGAGCCACGTTGCATAGATACATAAATAATATTATTGATATACAAAAAGATATTTTAGTTGATAGCAAAATGTCTAAAAGGCTTGACGCTATTTTAATGGCTAAAATTATTATTTCCCTTGACCTAAGTGAGTTACATAATTTATGTTTGTCACAATTTTTATTAGTTTATACTTACCAAGATAGTGAGGAAGTTAAACAATTTGCCTCTGTGCCTGTATCTGTAAAATTAGGTAAAAGGATGTTTTCTATATATATTAACAATCTAAAAAACCAATACGTTAAGGACACTAAAGAACATATTACCTATACATTATGACTTGAAATGTGAAAAGAAAATAACCCACAATTATATTCTCAACTTGATGATGGTTTACATGCACAATTAGGATGTAAGATTTTAGATATACTTATGCATAGTGAGCTACTAGATCAAGTGTTAATTAAGACTGCTGATAAAGAAGAAAAATAATGGGGTAGACATCGGCTTAATGAACTAAATAAAGCATCTCAACCACACACTAAATAGTTCAAAGATTTATAAATAAACAGTATAAATAGTTTTGTCATCTATTACGAGAAGTAAAGCTATTCGCTAGAGCCTCCCTATATCCCCTAAGTATACAGGCTTTATTTTCTTGGATAAATCATAGCTTATCTTAGTCTTGCTAATGCTAACGCTTTGTCATGCTGATGAAAAGATGAAAAGAAGAGATAATATGAGCAACCGCAATGCACAGCATCAGCATCATCATTAGAGGCTTAGATTTTACATAGAAACGTATGATCACTTGCCTTGTTTCAGTTTGAAACTGAATTATTAGTAGTTTCTTCTTATTCAAATGATAAGAAATGAAAAAGCAAATAAAACTGAAAAAAAACAAAAATGAAACTACTTGTTTTATCAATAAACTACAAGTCTGTTGAACTGGATACAAATAAGCCGGTTCCTGTTATTGTCTGTGCGTCTAAATGAAGGCTAGGTTTAGGATTGACATTTAATAGCTATACTAAACTGGACAAATTAAACTTTTAATTCTTGTCACATATATAAAGTATATCTCTTATTTTCTGCTAAGGACCAATACTTTCATACCTGCATAAAGTGTAAAATTTATCAATAGACCTATGCATAAACCTAATAAGCTTTGGACTTCCCTATGCTATTTACTTAAAAGTAGCATTAAACAATGTGTATCACAGAACTAGACCTTTGATGTGTAATTTGAGCATGAAAAATTATATAATGCTAAATTAAAAAAGATATTATATTATAACGAATCTTTTTTATTAAATAAAACAAGTAGTATTGTGTTAGATTTAACTATAATTTAGTTATAAAAACGCGCGTATTAAATAAACGTACAAACCTTGGTAAAATGTATTTTGAAAATATATATATCATTACTATAAGTAAAATAAAAGCAAAAGTTATTTGATTTAAGAAATAAAACGGTACAAGTTGTGGCATATTATTATAAGATTATTAATTGTTGGTGCTCTTAATACTAATTTTAAGATATGCATCGTAATCTAATTAAAGATAAAAGGGTCAAGGTATAAAAAACATCAACACAATTGTCATTGTGTGGTGGCGGAGCCAACTCACTATCATATAATTATCCTTCTAGACTGTTTTCATTCTGAATTTTAGTAGATAGCATTTTTTGTTATAGCTCAATAAAGCAGGCAGGTAACAGGTAAAAGGGGCTGACAATTTTTTGACAGCATAAGCTGGCTTATAATACGTTTTTTGTGTGCGTAGCCCTCACTAAACCTATGCAAATGACTACGCTCCATAAGAGCCAACTATCACCTCTTTATTTGATTAGGTTCTTGAAAATTTAAAATAAGCACCCTAGGTTTTACAGAAGCATAAGAGCAGGCTTTATATCCTAAATCAGACGGTCAAAGGTTTAGAATAACATCAACTCTATTTGGAGTTTTACCTGTTGAACGTATAGTTTTACTTATTAGATGTGAAAGCTTTTGTATTTCATACTTGCTATAAAAAAAATCAAAAGCTTGAGCTTCGCCCTTATATTTGTTTAGACCTTTACTATAAACTAGTATAAGACCTGTATAAGCTAGATTTGGAATTACATGACGAGGACTTAATTGTTCTAAAATAAAGTGATCGTTTGTAGCTTTTACACCTGAGATATCTAAATATATAGTATAATTACTAAATTTATTTCTTAAAGCGATAGAGGCCTCTTTTGAATTAATATATGTGCGATATGAGATTTTTTTTTACTCTTTACCGATTTTATAAAAGGAATAATGAAGAAGGTGCTTTTTTGTTTAATGAGTGTTAACATCACTATAAAGTTAAATAAATAAATAAAGAAGAATTTCTATCATTTCGTTTTAATGTAAGTCTAGGGCATCTTTAATGTATGAAGAAGTTAATACTACAAACACTTGGGCTTGAATAAAGGCTATTCCCAGTTCTAAACCAGAAAATGCTATGATAAAAGCTAATGGTATTAAGCCTATAAAAAANATTCTGAATTTTAGTAGATAGCATTTTTTTGTTATAGCTCAATAAAGCAGGCAGGTAACAGGTAAAAGGGGCTGACAATTTTTTGACAGCATAAGCTGGCTTATAATACGTTTTTTGTGTGCGTAGCCCTCACTAAACCTATGCAAATGACTACGCTCCATAAGAGCCAACTATCACCTCTTTATTTGATTAGGTTCTTGAAAATTTAAAATAAGCACCCTAGGTTTTACAGAAGCATAAGAGCAGGCTTTATATCCTAAATCAGACGGTCAAAGGTTTAGAATAACATCAACTCTATTTGGAGTTTTACCTGTTGAACGTATAGTTTTACTTATTAGATGTGAAAGCTTTTGTATTTCATACTTGCTATAAAAAAAAATCAAAAGCTTGAGCTTCGCCCTTATATTTGTTTAGACCTTTACTATAAACTAGTATAAGACCTGTATAAGCTAGATTCGGAATTACATGACGAGGACTTAATTGTTCTAAAATAAAGTGATCGTTTGTAGCTTTTACACCTGAGATATCTAAATATATAGTATAATTACTAAATTTATTTCTTAAAGCGATAGAGGCCTCTTTTGAATTAATATATGTGCGATATGAGATTTTTTTTACTCTTTACCGATTTTATAAAAGGAATAATGAAGAAGGTGCTTTTTTGTTTAATGAGTGTTAACATCACTATAAAGTTAAATAAATAAATAAAGAAGAATTTCTATCATTTCGTTTTAATGTAAGTCTAGGGCATCTTTAATGTATGAAGAAGTTAATACTACAAACACTTGGGCTTGAATAAAGGCTATTCCCAGTTCTAAACCAGAAAATGCTATGATAAAAGCTAATGGTATTAAGCCTATAAAAAAATAGATGAATCCTGACGTCATAATATTATAAGCAAAACCACTCAAGATGTTAAGTAACATATGACCACTTAATATGTTAGCCGCCAATCTAAGACCTAAAGAAACATTTCTTGCTAAATATGAAATAAATTCTATTAATACCAGTAAAGGTAACAGGGCTAGAGGACAGCCCGCAGGTACAAATAAAGAGAAAAACTTTAGGCCATGTTTTTGAAAACCTAAGATAGTTGCTCCTAATACTACGGTGAAACTAATAAAAAATGTTAGAATAAAATGTGATGTGGAGGCAAAACTGTAGGGTACCATACCTATCAAATTATTTATTAGGATAAATATAAATAATGCATAGATAAAAGGAAAATACACTTGTCCTTTGTTTGCGTTTATTTGGTTTATTACTATGCTGTGTATAGTAGCATAAATAGACTCTTGACTTATAGATCAGCTGTTAGCTATTACTTTATTATAGTTTGTAGCTAAAAGGTTTAAAACTAAAGCTATAGATGCCGTGATTGTTAAATAAAGTCCAATATTAGTTAAAGAAATATGAAGGTTAGCTAAAATAGGGGCATCTAAACTTAAAAGATTCCTTATCTCAAATTGATCTAAAGGACTTTTAACAATGCCAGGAAAATTCTTTGAGATCTCACACATATCAGGGGCAGCATAAACAAAAATGTACTGAATTAGGACAACACAACCCGTAAATATAAAAGGAAAAAAGGTAGTTGGAAGTTGCGTAAGACGCTGCATTTTATAATTTATTAATAACATTAATTGAAGTAAGAGTAAGATGATTGCGATTTTATTAGTTATATGTTTAAGCAGGGTTAAATATATATGATTTAATAAGTCTATTTCCTGCTAGTGCTTTGTGATGCTCATTCTTCTTTTCAAAGAAGAATGAGCATCAGCATCATGTTCTATAAGAGGAAATTATTAGTAGGTATGATTTCAAAACTGTATAAAACACAGGGAAGTAATATTATAAAAGCTATTACTAATGGTAAAAGTATAGTTCAGCAAAATGACATCAGTTGATCATATCGTATTCTAGGAAAAGAAGCTCTTCCCCATATGAACACAAATATCATGACGCAAGCCTTAAATCCCAAAGTTAGACCATNAATACACTTGTCCTTTGTTTGCGTTTATTTGGTTTATTACTATGCTGTGTATAGTAGCATAAATAGACTCTTGACTTATAGATCAGCTGTTAGCTATTACTTTATTATAGTTTGTAGCTAAAAGGTTTAAAACTAAAGCTATAGATGCCGTGATTGTTAAATAAAGTCCAATATTAGTTAAAGAAATATGAAGGTTAGCTAAAATAGGGGCATCTAAACTTAAAAGATTCCTTATCTCAAATTGATCTAGAGGACTTTTAACAATGCCAGGAAAATTCTTTGAGATCTCACACATATCAGGGGCAGCATAAACAAAAATGTACTGAATTAGGACAACACAACCCGTAAATATAAAAGGAAAAAAGGTAGTTGGAAGTTGCGTAAGTCGCTGCATTTTATAATTTATTAATAACATTAATTGAAGTAAGAGTAAGATGATTGCGATTTTATTAGTTATATGTTTAAGCAGGGTTAAATATATATGATTTAATAAGTCTATTTCCTGCTAGTGCTTTGTGATGCTCATTCTTCTTTTCAAAGAAGAATGAGCATCAGCATCATGTTTTATACAGNTGCTAAATATGAAATAAAT
The DNA here is from genome assembly GCA_003184365.1 of Evernia prunastri. Lineage (NCBI taxonomy): Eukaryota > Fungi > Ascomycota > Lecanoromycetes > Lecanorales > Parmeliaceae > Evernia > Evernia prunastri. Next base: position 97,512 of record NKYR01000100.1, read on the forward strand.
TCTATTAATACCAGTAAAGGTAACAGGGCTAGAGGACAGCCCGCAGGTACAAATAAAGAGAAAAACTTTAGGCCATGTTTTTGAAAACCTAAGATAGTTGCTCCTAATACTACGGTGAAACTAATAAAAAATGTTAGAATAAAATGTGATGTGGAGGCAAAACTGTAGGGTACCATACCTATCAAATTATTTATTAGGATAAATATAAATAATGCATAGATAAAAGGAAAATACACTTGTCCTTTGTTTGCGTTTATTTGGTTTATTACTATGCTGTGTATAGTAGCATAAATAGACTCTTGACTTATAGATCAGCTGTTAGCTATTACTTTATTATAGTTTGTAGCTAAAAGGTTTAAAACTAAAGCTATAGATGCCGTGATTGTTAAATAAAGTCCAATATTAGTTAAAGAAATATGAAGGTTAGCTAAAATAGGGGCATCTAAACTTAAAAGATTCCTTATCTCAAATTGATCTAAAGGACTTTTAACAATGCCAGGAAAATTCTTTGAGATCTCACACATATCAGGGGCAGCATAAACAAAAATGTACTGAATTAGGACAACACAACCCGTAAATATAAAAGGAAAAAAGGTAGTTGGAAGTTGCGTAAGACGCTGCATTTTATAATTTATTAATAACATTAATTGAAGTAAGAGTAAGATGATTGCGATTTTATTAGTTATATGTTTAAGCAGGGTTAAATATATATGATTTAATAAGTCTATTTCCTGCTAGTGCTTTGTGATGCTCATTCTTCTTTTCAAAGAAGAATGAGCATCAGCATCATGTTCTATAAGAGGAAATTATTAGTAGGTATGATTTCAAAACTGTATAAAACACAGGGAAGTAATATTATAAAAGCTATTACTAATGGTAAAAGTATAGTTCAGCAAAATGACATCAGTTGATCATATCGTATTCTAGGAAAAGAAGCTCTTCCCCATATGAACACAAATATCATGACGCAAGCCTTAAATCCCAAAGTTAGACCATATATCATACCTTCTATTAAGGGGTCAGAAAAAAAGTTTCATATTCACCACCTAAAATACTAACATATAAATAGGGATCAATTTCCTTAATCAATAATAGAAAAGGTGTAGAACTTATTAAATAACCACCTAAAAAGAGTATACTTGTTAAAATACAAATAAGAACAATACTAGCATATTCGGCTAAAAAGAAAAAAACAAATATAACTGCTGCGTGTTCTGTCATAAAACCACTAACCAGCTCTGATTCCCTATGTAATGTATATAAAAAGAAAATTAAGGTTTTAGCTTATCTAATTATTATTCACTTTAAACCTATATTGGTTTTCTTTTTCTCATTTTTTCTCATCTTTTCAAGGAATAGATGAAAAAAGGAAAATGAAACAAGGTTTGAATTTAAATATTTGATGCTTCGCAACTACTGTAACTTTAGATATATTTAAATGTTTGTTGATGCTTCGCATGCGAAGCACTAACTCAATATTATTTTTAAAATTTTTAATTAAATTATTGTTTAAATCATCAGCGAAGCAGATACCTACTCCATTAGGGTGTTTACTTAATCTATCGCTTATCTTTTTCTTTGTTTCTTCACTATGTTGTTGATGCTCAACTTCTTCTTTTCAAAGAAAAGATGAGCAACATACATAGGATGATTTGATTTATTCTCAAATCTCTTTAACATTTTTAACTTAGCTTGGTCAGTATGTTTATAACCTTCAAGACTTGTAGCTGTTCTCATAAAATTGTACAAATTATCAAAGGGATATTTTTTAATGTAACTTGTTTCTAAGTCTGTTAAAGCTTTATTACTTACTATTTTGCTATGATAAGTAAAGTACATGCTCCGCAAGTATACACAAAAGTCAAATTTATGTAAACCATATTTTAAAATAGCACTTAGTAAAGCACTATTAGATTTTTTATTTGCAAGATGTTCAATAAGTCTTAAGTATAAATCCTTGGCACTACGTATATACAGTTTATTATTTACAGTATTTATAAAACAGAATATACCTGCCTTATTTCTTAATATTTTATTTTCTTTTCAGATGAAAAGATGAAGAAATAACTGTTTCATTATTATTATTTAAATTATGAAAAACTTTTATAGGAGTAGCTAAATCGTCCACTGATTGAGATGAACTAGTAGAAATAAGAGTAGAATAGCCTCTTCTATGTTCAGTTTGAAGACGAAACCCTGTTTTATCATTGTTATATGTAGACAATGTAGGTTTCAGATAAATACATTACTTTTACATTCACATGCAAGGTTGTACTATATCTTATTAAACACAATATAATTTTGTATTTAATGATTGCGTGTAGTCTCTGAAGATCCTACTAGGATATGTTAATATCTTTTGGTTTCCTGCTGATTGTCTTATATAACATAAAGGTTTTCCAGCATATAGCAATATTTTACGAGACCAAATCATATTGTTTTTTATTTAGTAGCCTCGGCTAAATCAAAGGGAGCTCTATTTGTTTCTGCTATGGATCCAATAAAGAAAATTATAAATATAGGCAATAGTGGTACAATATATCAGATTGCTTTTTGCATTTCTGTATTAACTGTTAAGTTTAAGCTACCTGATAATAATATAACGAGCAGAATAGCTGAGCTTAAGATCAATTCATAACTAATTAGTTGAGCTGTACTTCTCAGTGAACCTAAAAAAGCGTATTTAGAATTAGCTGATCATCCTGCTAATAATATACCATAAGTAGATAAGGAAGAAACTGCTAACATATAAAGTATTCCTAAATCAAAGTCTGATATAGCTAGACCAGGACCATATGGTATGACAGAATATCCTAACAAGGAAAAAATTAAAGTTATGATAGGTCCAAGAAAAAATAAAACTAAATTAGCTTGTGTGGGGGAAACATATTCTTTTAAAAGAAGCTTTAAGGCATCTGCAAATGCCTGTAATAGACCATAATATCCTACTATATTAGGACCTAATCTTCTTTGCATACTTGCCATTGTTTTTCTTTCTGCACCCGTAACATAAGCCACGGTTAATAAAACAGGCACGGTTACTATTACAACTTCTATAATAGATATAAACACAGGTAAATATAACATGGTATTAATAAAACATATAATATATTCTCAGAAAAAACATATGAACTTAAAGACTTTTTTCTGAGAATATAAATTAAAAATAGAAGTAAACTAAGATTTTATCAATTTTAGGGTGTGATGCCTTCTTTTCAAAGAAGATGGCATCACAAATAGCAACTCCTATAATAACAATATAACGTTATAAATAGAAAATGGAACAGGAGGACTATTTATTATTAATATATACTTGTAAAAAAGTGACCAAGGTAATAATGGGTGGTGATAAACATTACGTAATGCTTTGCAAAAATAAACTCTATGATTTATAATGAAGATTAGTGATACATATGAAGTAGAAACTATTATGTGTCTTGCTATCATATTGCTTTATTAGCTAAGCAGAACTAAGTTATTGTCTTTTCGCAAAAACAGATCTGTATATGATAAATCCAACCATATTTTTTGTGATGCGAAGCAAGAAATTGTAATAAAGGGGAGAAAACCCACTTTGTATAGGTAGACTTGCTTCGCATCACAAAAAAGTAAGGCTTAGCGGAATAATATAAACATATAAATAAAGAGAAAAATTTAAGGTCGTGTATTTGGGGAACTAAGATGGTTGCTCCTAATACCACAGTGAAACTAATAAGGTAAAAAAAAGGGCAAATGAGATATGAATACTAGCTAGAACAGGGACATCTTAATTTAATAGATTCCCTGTTTCAAACTGAGCTAAAAGTACTTTAAGTTTTGTCATTTTTTATATTATATTCAGGAATATTAATAATATAAGCAACTTAAAAATTTTTTCGGTAATAGTGTAGGTTAAAAACAGAAACAAACTATTATACTAGTTTTGGTGTGGCTCATTTTTTCTCTTCTTTTCTTCTTTTCTTCTTTTCTTCTTTTCTTCTTTGAAAAGATGAAGCATGCTCCGCATGCGAAGCAGAGCATCAAACATCCAATAAAGAAAGTTATAAAAAGGGCAAAAATAAAACTGTTCACTATTAGTATATAGATTTGTACAGAAAAATAAGTTGTAACAATAGACAAAAAACATTGCGTTTATAAAGGCAGCTAGAAAGAAAGCTGAATCCTTATCTAAGACTTGAACTTAGATCTAAATATTAGGAATATTCTGCTCTACCATTGAGCTAATAAGAATATAATAAATTATAATTTTGCTCTAAATACTTAGTTAAAAGCTAAACTATTTACTTTTTTATAATAACATAAATGTATAATGCCATACTTCATTAGCAATGCAATATTAAATTATAAACTAGATTAGCGCTTTCAGTTACTTAACCAACTAGAAGGGATACCGAGGAATCGAACCTCATGAATATGATCTGCAATCAAACTGTACAACCTTATACACGACATCCCTTTATTTTATTTTTATTTTTTTATTATTACATAATAGTATAATTATTATTAACAATTTCATGCTTCGCAACACATATCATTTGAATATGCATCTGCCTCTTTTATGTTTATGTACATTTGCTTCGCTGGTATATAAGACTCAAACTTAGAATCCTTGTGTTGCGGTTGTGCGAAGCACATCAGCACATGAGCATGGCCTAAACACAACACTTAATCAGTTAAGCTAATGCGTACTAATATGTATATTAACAATTGTTTGTTTGTTTAATTTAAGACCTACAGGATTCGAACCCATATAATGATGATTAAGAGTCACATATTTTACCAATTAAACTAAAGTCTCTATATTTATTAACTATCATTTAAAGTAGTTGCTTGTGGATTTATTAAATAATCAGAAGCATCATGGCATCATATCTTTATTTAAGCAATTAAGCCGATACGTATATATATAAAACATAAGATACCTTTTATATGAATTCAGTGAAATACGCATGCTACGAACAGGCTGTAGAGTATATTTGGATAAGCCTGAGCATTTATCTAAGTAATAATAAATTTACTTATATAGTGTGTATTATAAAGGCTATATATCAATAACAAGTTTACACAGCATTAAATTATGCTATGTTTTAAATAAAATTAAATTCTTATCTAAGACTCGAACTTAGATCCTAATATTAGAAGTATTCTGCTCTACCAATGAGCTAATAAGAATATATTGTTATTAGTACGAGTAGATGTATGGGTAAAAAACGCTCCATAATGTACTGGCTACTAACTTAAAATTGGAATAAAGTAATGTGATGAAAATTATCATAGTTAAACGGCCACACTCAACCAGGTGCTATCATAAGAGATAGATAACTACCTATAGATCAGCTTGGTGGAAGTAAATTAAATTGAAGAAGAAGACCAAAAGATTCACTATATAAAGCATAAGTAGTAAGATGATTTAATTTATACACTCCATCCGGAGGGTCAGTTATAAACCTCCAATCGTGCTCTACTATATATTCAAGATCTGGTCCTAAGCCCAAAACAGATCTATTATATATCATAAAGCCAGGAAAGTCAAACATACACAGAAAGTTATATATACTTCTATCGATATATATACATGCGGCGTTAATTGTATCTAGGTTATAATAAATACTAGCAAATATAGTACATGCTGTAAATAGGCACCCAAGTCCTAAAACGAGATAATCAGGTTTATTATTAGAGATTGCTACTAATTTTTCACTATGATATAAATTATCATAATCTAAAGTAATACCTCCATTAATATTACAGGCACCTTTTAAGTAATCTCAACCAATTTGGCAAGATTTATCAAATCAATTGATTTCGGTTGCGGTACCATAAAGCCAATATTTAATAAATTCATTTCAATTATTATTAGACATATCTATATGTATAGAAGACATATCAATATGTGTTTCCCTAGATAGAGAACCCATAGAACTATTAAACTCAGAAAGTAACCTGTTAATATTGTCACATGAATCAACAGTCATATCATGTGACGATGCCAAGAAAGATGATAATAAAACAAAACCAGGAAATTCATTTGATATTATACCCCTACCAATATGCTTCCCAATGTTAGTAATAATAATGTGTTAGTCATGTTAAGTTTTAAATTTAAATTTACGAATACACAATGGTAAACAATAAGGAAGAGGTGATTTGAACACCTAACCTACCGTGTGTAAAACGCTTGCTCTACCCTTGAGCTAATTCCCTTATATGTTGCTAATGTTTTTGTTTCTTCTTTTCCACCAGGAAAAGATCAATCACAACAAGCAGAGCACTAAAAATATAAACATACAAAACCCAGAATAAAAACATACATATGTACATGTATTCTTCTTTCCTGGTTTTTCATTAGAAAAAACAGAAAATATGAAGTGTAAACTATCTATTGTTCTTGTAGTCAAGAAACAAATTTTTCTATAGACACTGATTCTATAACAATAGGCATTGAACTGTGTAATATACCACAAATCTCTGAACATTGACCATAAAAAGTGCCTTCCCTGTTAATCATAACAGAAACTTGATTTAATCTTCCAGGATAGGCGTCACATTTAATACCTAAAGCAGGGCAAGCAAAAGAATGGATAACGTCAGCACCTGTAACTATAAATCTAACATGAGTTAGTTCTGGTATAATAAGTCTATTATCCACTTCTAACATTCTCAAAGCACCGTCTTCTAAGTCAGACTCAGGTACTAAATATGAATCAAATTCAATAAACTCATCATCACTATTTAAAAAATCAGGGTATTGGTAGCTTCAATATCATTGGTGCGGAAGTTTTTAAACAACCTTTCGACTGTACATTAAGCATGATAGACAAACATCTAAAACACCCACAAGTGACCCAGTCTGTTGCAACAGACATAAAAAAAACAAATTGTCTACTGACAGTCTTGTATTATTAATAGATATGAATGGATAAAAATAATATATTAACTGTTTTCACTCATGTCGCCAAAGAGAAAAATATTTTTCTCTTTAAGATCCCTGTCGGGATCTTAGAAATTAATAGATTCAACTTATTGCCTTCTAAAAGAAATAACTATATTATATTTGATGCTCATGCTTCGCAACACTTAAAGAGATAAAAGCAATAAAGAGCACTAGCTAAGGCTCAATTAAGCTAGTGGTCTATATTCTACCCTTATTCTCCAACGTAAAAATTATGGATACTTAAACCGTATTGAATGAAAAAAGAGATATATACATATCTATTAAGATCACGACTATTACATATATGTGAGGGGGGTTAAAAGAAATTATACTTTATTGCTTTTGTGTTGTGATTGCGGTTTATCTTTTCCTGATGGAAAAGAATAAACATCAGCATCACCTTGTTCTTTTTTACTAATAAAAAAAATCAGTAAATATAAACCTAGTTTATATTTATAGCGCATACTAGGTATACATGGGGTAAGATCTATTTTCTTAGCTTTAATACTGATTTACCTTTGATAAATATTGAATATTGGCCAGGTGTATTAATCTTTCGAACAGTACAATTTAAATAAAAGAGTTTTTTTAACAAATTAGCTAAAAGTTGCACTTATTCTAATTTAAAACTATTGCTTGATATTTTAACCCCTGGCTTGGCTCAGCCACCTTCATCCATGATTCAAATTGCTAAAGCTAAGGGCGTCAAATATTGTTCTAGCTTAACACTAACCGTTTTTGTACCTGTACCTGTACCTGTACCTGTACCTGTACCTGTACCTGTACCTTTTTTGTAAAACAGTTTGTATATTCAATTAAAACTTCTGAAAGTAAAGGTATTAAACCCATAACCGTAGTACTGTTTAATTTCTTCTCTTTTCTGATGAAAAGAAGAAGCATCAGATATTTTATTACGAAGGTTTCTAGTGTATATTCTAGGTTTTAAGTTGGAACAATAACCTCTTTTGTAATAAAATTCATACAGTCAAAATAAATAGTCTTTATGTACTAGACTTTGTTTATAAGAAAATCTAGTACCTTATATAGTTTTTGCACTAGCTTACGAATTAGCCAAAAATAAACTAATAAGAACGGATATTACTTCCTCATTATGTGGTCCTATTCGAAACCTTAACTTTAGTATGAAATGTTTTCTTGGTCTTCCTCTTTTTACTTTGCAGAGCATCCATAAGGGGAAAACCGGAAGAAGAAAAAAACAGGCTTAGTAAAAAATAGTAAAGTTATGTTTTGTATATCTGGTGATGCTCAGTTTCTTCTTTTCAAATTTGAGCAAATGCTTCGCATGCTTTGCAACAAAAAGCTTGTGCTTTGGACTTGAGCTAGTCTAGGTACTAAAGTATTATTTTTTTCACCAGTTTCGTTTGACACATGTAGTCAAACCGTTAAACTGGTATATTTTATTTTATTTATTTAATATGTGTAATTTAAGGCCACCCGTAAAGAAACCTTCTGCTAACACGGCCATAGCCGGATCGCTCACTTCGTCCATTAAATATAATAACTTAAAGGATGGAAAAGCAATTAAAATTAATATTAAAGCAGGTGTAATAGTTCAGATCAGTTCGATCAAGGTACCATGACTTAAATATTTATGTGAAATTGGTGATTCTGTGTTGCTATAGTTTTTAACTATTGACACTAATAATCATCCTACTCCAAACAGTATTATAACTAGATAGAACAATATATTGTCATGTAGCTCTACTAAACCTTCCATTTGTGGTGTTGCACTATCCTGAAAGTAAATACCTCAAGGTCTAGGTGCATCACAGTGTAAATGTGCTGCAGTTAAAGAGTCTGTAATATTAGACGAATGTAAAAAGGTTAAAAAGTGTGTGTACNATATAGTTTTTGCACTAGCTTACGAATTAGCCAAAAATAAACTAATAAGAACGGATATTACTTCCTCATTATGTGGTCCTATTCGAAACCTTAACTTTAGTATGAAATGTTTTCTTGGTCTTCCTCTTTTTACTTTGCAGAGCATCCATAAGGGGAAAACCGGAAGAAGAAAAAAACAGGCTTAGTAAAAAATAGTAAAGTTATGTTTTGTATATCTGGTGATGCTCAGTTTCTTCTTTTCAAATTTGAGCAAATGCTTCGCATGCTTTGCAACAAAAAGCTTGTGCTTTGGACTTGAGCTAGTCTAGGTACTAAAGTATTATTTTTTTCACCAGTTTCGTTTGACACATGTAGTCAAACCGTTAAACTGGTATATTTTATTTTATTTTTTTAATATGTGTAATTTAAGGCCACCCGTAAAGAAACCTTCTGCTAACACGGCCATAGCCGGATCGCTCACTTCGTCCATTAAATATAATAACTTAAAGGATGGAAAAGCAATTAAAATTAATATTAAAGCAGGTGTAATAGTTCAGATCAGTTCGATCAAGGTACCATGACTTAAATATTTATGTGAAATTGGTGATTCTGTGTTGCTATAGTTTTTAACTATTGACACTAATAATCATCCTACTCCAAACAGTATTATAACTAGATAGAACAATATATTGTCATGTAGCTCTACTAAACCTTCCATTTGTGGTGTTGCACTATCCTGAAAGTAAATACCTCAAGGTCTAGGTGCATCACAGTGTAAATGTGCTGCAGTTAAAGAGTCTGTAATATTAGACGAATGTAAAAAGGTTAAAAAGTGTGTGTACAAATCAACCATAAGAAGACCAGAAAAAGGTAAAAAGGTTAAACTTATCCCTAGGAGAAATACACCAAATAATGTATATATGCTATGCTTGAATACAAGTATGAGTGGTTCGAGGTTAATAATACGATTATTTCTTCTTTTATCTGAAGCAGGTGTATGTTCGTTTCCATCTTTGTCTGTCCAGCGTATAGGCAAACCTCAACCACCATCGCCTGGTCTTCCGTTTTTTCGATCAGTCTCTTCATCTTCTTTATCTTCTCATCATCAACCTGAAATGACTGTTGCATGTTCCATAGAGTAAATTATATTTTTTTACTATCTATTTCAATCAATGTATTTTCAAGTAAACTAATTAAAGGAACTATGATTAAGAAATGTGCAAAATAAATAACTGTAGATATTTGTCCAAATTCTATAAATGGAGATTCCACGTGTTTAGCACCTAATTCCATTAATATTAAAAAGTTACCAACAAATATAAAAAAAGCTGCTTTGCTTAAAGGTTTAAATTGTATACCTCTTGATCTAGAAAGATCAGTGAAAGGCATAACTAATAAAATTAATATAGCAGAAAACATAGCAATAACACCTAATAATTTGTTAGGTATAGATCTAAGTATAGCATAAAAGGGTAAGAGATATCACTCCGGAACTCAAAACTTTGTTAATATAAGGATTTTATACCATTATTACCATCTGTCTCTAAATGGTTCAGACTATGTCATCATCCCTTTTTATACAAAAAGCAAGATGTAGGGCTTTCGTGGAAGGATTATTGTTAAAGTGCCTCACCTTCTAGTCGTTGAACGTTTTTGTTACTAAATATTAAGCAAACTTAATATAGATTTGTAATACTACTTTGTAACAAACTTCGCTGCATATTCACTCAGACTGTTTTAATAACACAGGACCAATATGTTTATGCATTTAACCCTATTTTACTAAAATATTTCGAGATTAGGCGACAGTTCTAATATTTTATGATTAACATATATCGAATAGCCAATGTATTGCGTAAAGTAAATAAGATTGCAATACGTTAAGATAAATTAATTGTATACTAAATATTTATTATCAGCGAAGCAGCGAAGCAGTTTAGCTATTAATAAATACTAATGGTGTTGCATGCTCCGTCTACACAGAAGTGTATATATCTATATAGCCATAAGCTGGCAATAATACCAATTTAAAATCCTTTATGTGCAAGCCATTTTTTCAATTGATCATCTCTATAAAAAATAGCTGCTTTAAATGCTTCTTTTTTTGAATCATTATAGGTTTTAAAGAAAAAATATTTAGTTTTGGGTTTTATATTGAGAGCCACAGGCAAGTTTACAGCTCAGGCTCTATTTTTAGAAATACAGATATAAAAATCATTTATAGGTTTTTTTCTTTCATTATATATTTCATCTAATCTTTTAGCTCAATAATAAAAGCTATGCTTAAAGTTATTATCAGGTTTATTATATAATAGACGTAATAAAGCTATTTGACTTTCTTTTCAGTGTCTTGCAGCAATAGAAACTATAACTAATGAATTAATAATTAAATTAATCTGTTCTTTTTTTCAGAAAAAAAATCTCTATGTTGTATAATAATATTTATAAATTTACGTATATTTACTTTATCCTCAATAGTCAAAACAATATGATTAGAATCATTACTTTTATTATATAGGGAAATTTCTACTTTAACATCTAATTTATTCAAATATGCAACAATATCCTTAAATAAACTGCTATTATCCAAGGTATCTTTTTGCTCTAGCCGTATTACAGGTATAAACCATATACCTTTTTTTGTATCTCTAATTTTGATAGTAAAGTTACCATCTCCGAGTAGAAATCCTAGTATAAATAATATGCCTAATGGTTTATTATTCCTATATGCTTTTATTTGATTAAGGTCTGTGTCTATGTCTGTGTGTGTGTCTGTGTCTGTGTCACCTATNCAGAAGTGTATATATCTATATAGCCATAAGCTGGCAATAATACCAATTTAAAATCCTTTATGTGCAAGCCATTTTTTTAATTGATCATCTCTATAAAAAATAGCTGCTTTAAATGCTTCTTTTTTTGAATCATTATAGGTTTTAAAGAAAAAATATTTAGTTTTGGGTTTTATATTGAGAGCCACAGGCAAGTTTACAGCTCAGGCTCTATTTTTAGAAATACAGATATAAAAATCATTTATAGGTTTTTTTCTTTCATTATATATTTCATCTAATCTTTTAGCTCAATAATAAAAGCTATGCTTAAAGTTATTATCAGGTTTATTATATAATAGACGTAATAAAGCTATTTGACTTTCTTTTCAGTGTCTTGCAGCAATAGAAACTATAACTAATGAATTAATAATTAAATTAATCTGTTCTTTTTTTCAGAAAAAAAAATCTCTATGTTGTATAATAATATTTATAAATTTACGTATATTTACTTTATCCTCAATAGTCAAAACAATATGATTAGAATCATTACTTTTATTATATAGGGAAATTTCTACTTTAACATCTAATTTATTCAAATATGCAACAATATCCTTAAATAAACTGCTATTATCCAAGGTATCTTTTTGCTCTAGCCGTATTACAGGTATAAACCATATACCTTTTTTGTATCTCTAATTTTGATAGTAAAGTTACCATCTCCGAGTAGAAATCCTAGTATAAATAATATGCCTAATGGTTTATTATTCCTATATGCTTTTATTTGATTAAGGTCTGTGTCTATGTCTGTGTGTGTGTCTGTGTCTGTGTCACCTATGACTGCACATATTTTATCCTTAAGGTTTATCTTTTTAGCTGGCAGGTTAACCAAACTATAGGCTAAGTTTATAATTTTAACCTGGATAACCTTTGATATATAGGTTTTTTATTTAGATGGTATATTTCATTGAGTTTTATTAAACCCTTGTACTTATCACCATAAACTAAGTGTAAATAGGGAATTAATTTGTTAATGATAAAATCTCAATCCCTACTTAGTAGTCTAATATGAAAAAACTTGGAGGATTCATTTACAGATACAGCAAATTTTAAACTTTTATCTAAAGTTAACCATAAAAAAATAAAAAATTCTAAACTAGAATCACTTGCGTTTTGACTAATGTATACAGTAGGACGAAAAGTAGTAGTATTAACATTAGGGAAATAGCCTCCAACATGTCCCTCAGCTTGAAACACACCGTTAACTAATACTCTAAAATCCTTAAAAAATTTTGCATCTTTTAGACCCTTGTTGTTGATAATAGTTTTCTTAATAGAATCTATTAAATTAAGTAGTTGTGATTTTGTAATTTCTTGCTTTTGATTATTGATCGTAATAAAACCTTTTTCACTTATATTTATCTTTTCTTTATCATCTGATAAATTGTTTTCATTATTATATTTAGCCAAATTAAATTTATCTTCCATCATTAGTTTCACACTATAATTTTTTATAGCGTGATATACATATGCTTTTCATATGTTTGCTCTGCCATACCAAATATCATAGGTAAGCAAGCAACACAAAATATTTGTTTTCATCGCAGGAGGAGTTTGCATTGGATTAGCCATTACATAGTTTTCACTGTCTCCTAAAAGGTTTGGCATAAAAAATACAAACATAGACAGTATTAAAATAANACCCATCAGTGACCCAGTCTGTCGCGGTCATTATAATAACCGACGATCTCTAACATGATAATATAGCCGGTTATATAGTTAACTTTACACTATATACCAATATTAAAAGTTCTTTGATCGTACCACCAATATCGCCTGAGAAATAAATATATTTCTTAAATAACCCTGTCGGGCTATTCCACTTTAATTTTTATTTTTTTTTATAAAATTGCATAAAAATTTGTACTAATGGGACTATGGTTTAAATTAAATAACTATTAAATGATCAACAATTAAATTTGTAGAAAAAGAGCAATTAAATAAACAATTCAGGTTAATATGTAATTTTATCTGCTTCGCTGGTTAAAAATTTAACAATTAAACGTTTTTTTAGTATTTTTTTTAGGTGTGTTCATAGCTCTTCATATAGTTTTTACACTACAGCTTAACGATTCAGCTCCTGCCGTAATACTAGGGTATTCACCATATACCGTTCTATCTAAATTGTACAGTATTATGGGTTTAGAAGATTTTGCCTTGTTAACTAAGCTTTTTTTGGAGTATACAGGCTTTTTACGAGTTAAAGCAGCTGCTTTAGTATTTGCCCTGTGTGGAGGTGGTGGCGGAGCCAACTCACTCATTATTTTACCTCTATTTAAATCACCTATTATTAAACGGCGTTCTGGACTATAGTTTTCTACCATTTTTATTCTGGTTATTTCGGAGTGCTTATAGCCAAAAGTGTTTCCAGCTTCAGTCACTATATTATAATCAGGTAATAAANAACCGACGATCTCTAACATGATAATATAGCCGGTTATATAGTTAACTTTACACTATATACCAATATTAAAAGTTCTTTGATCGTACCACCAATATCGCCTAAGAAATAAATATATTTCTTAAATAACCCTGTCGGGCTATTCCACTTTAATTTTTATTTTTTTTTATAAAATTGCATAAAAATTTGTACTAATGGGACTATGGTTTAAATTAAATAACTATTAAATGAACAACAATTAAATTTGTAGAAAAAGAGCAATTAAATAAACAATTCAGGTTAATATGTAATTTTATCTGCTTCGCTGGTTAAAAATTTAACAATTAAACGTTTTTTTAGTATTTTTTTTAGGTGTGTTCATAGCTCTCCATATAGTTTTTACACTACAGCTTAACGATTCAGCTCCTGCCGTAATACTAGGGTATTCACCATATACCGTTCTATCTAAATTGTACAGTATTATGGGTTTAGAAGATTTTGCCTTGTTAACTAAGCTTTTTTTGGAGTATACAGGCTTTTTACGAGTTAAAGCAGCTGCTTTAGTATTTGCCCTGTGTGGAGGTGGTGGCGGAGCCAACTCACTCATTATTTTACCTCTATTTAAATCACCTATTATTAAACGGCGTTCTGGACTATAGTTTTCTACCATTTTTATTCTGGTTATTTCGGAGTGCTTATAGCCAAAAGTGTTTCCAGCTTCAGTCACTATATTATAATCAGGTAATAAAGATTTCAAATAAGAATCCTTTAAGTTTAGCAGTTCCTTATTGTTTTCTTTAGTAACAACTTTAGGAAATACATGTAATAACATAAAAGCAAAATTGTTTATCCCATACTTTTTTACTGCAGCTTTTACTATCTTGCTTCCAGTAAAATTAAATAGATGCTTGCGAAATCTAGCGTTGAATTTGTTTGTGGAAGCAGATCCTACGTAACAGCTTAAGTTAATTTTATTTAAAATTAGATATACACCGGCTATGTTGTTAGTTTAACACTTTATTTTGAGTTGACTTTTCATTTAAACTTTCATAAACGTGTACAGGTTTAAGGTTATACCCATTCAGAAAATCTGTAACATCTTTATAATACTCTTGTGGANAATTAAATAAACAATTCAGGTTAATATGTAATTTTATCTGCTTCGCTGGTTAAAAATTTAACAATTAAACGTTTTTTTAGTATTTTTTTTTAGGTGTGTTCATAGCTCTTCATATAGTTTTTACACTACAGCTTAACGATTCAGCTCCTGCCGTAATACTAGGGTATTCACCANGAGCTTTGTATGACCCGTAGTATAATCCTCTACCTATGTGTAAATAAACTATAAAGAAGAACGCAGATGCTGTGTTTGAATGTAAATACCTTAGTAATCATCCATTGTTTACATCACGCATTATATGTTCTACTGAGTTAAATGCTTCTAAAACATTAGCATTATAGTGCATTGCTAGAGTTACCCCTGTAATTATTTGTATTACTAAACAAAAGGCTAATAGTGAACCAAAATTTCATAAGAAACTTATGTTTGATGGTTGTGGAGAGTCTATTACGTATGAATTAACCAACTTTAATAAGGGATGACTTTTAAAGATTCTCATTTTAATTTTATATATGTGTTATAGTTATATATTTAAAAGTAATAAAGCAAAATTGGTAAGTCTGTTATAAATACTTTTTGTTAGTTGCTTGCTAATGCTCAACTTCTTTTCAAAGAAAAGATGAAAAGAAGAGAAAAGATGAGCAAGGAGTTGAGCATTATATAAGCGACTTTATAAGTGTTTTAATAAATTTGTAGTAAATTATGATTATAGCGTATATATAAAAATTGTTTACCATTTTAATATACGGGTAAAAATAAAAAATCTTTTTGCTGACTTACGACTTGGCGTTTGATCGATCTACATTCGTAGTAGATAAGAAGATCTAGTCGAACTATCTTTAGATCTCTCAATTTGCTTAACTATAGCTCAATTAAAATCACATGTATTCATAGAATAAAGGGGTTTTAAACCGTAATGGTTTAAAACCGAGGATTAAATCAGACCTCACATCTTAAGGGTCGGTCTGACCTAAAGCGAATCTTCAGTATAGAAAGAAGAATGATTTACGCTCCATTGCTATGCATTGCTATGTATAGGGCTGTTTTAAAGGAAGAAAATGATAAAGTTGGTTTTATCCAACAGACTCTGATGCCACAGTATCATGAGCTTCGCCAAGACCGAATTGAAGATTAACTTGAGTCATAGTAACTATCTTTTTGTTTATAAAAAACAAAAGGCTTACTATATGTAGTATCTTNAAAAGATGAGCAAGGAGTTGAGCATTATATAAGCGACTTTATAAGTGTTTTAATAAATTTGTAGTAAATTATGATTATAGCGTATATATAAAAATTGTTTACCATTTTAATATACGGGTAAAAATAAAAAATCTTTTTGCTGACTTACGACTTGGCGTTTGATCGATCTACATTCGTAGTAGATAAGAAGATCTAGTCGAACTATCTTTAGATCTCTCAATTTGCTTAACTATAGCTCAATTAAAATCACATGTATTCATAGAATAAAGGGGTTTTAAACCGTAATGGTTTAAAACCGAGGATTAAATCAGACCTCACATCTTAAGGGTCGGTCTGACCTAAAGCGAATCTTCAGTATAGAAAGAAGAATGATTTACGCTTCATTGCTATGCATTGCTATGTATAGGGCTGTTTTAAAGGAAGAAAATGATAAAGTTGGTTTTATCCAACAGACTCTGATGCCACAGTATCATGAGCTTCGCCAAGACCGAATTGAAGATTAACTTGAGTCATAGTAACTATCTTTTTGTTTATAAAAACGAAAGGCTTACTATATGTAGTATCTTACACCTACACCTATGTAGTAGCTTAACGACACATAGCATCAGCATTTTTTATACCAAACTTTAAGGTTATAAACTATAAAGAAGTTAGCAAGTATTGTTATATATTATTGTAATTATCCTTATGGGAATAGTTTAGGAAAATGGCCAATTAGTAAAACTTGTTGTTTTATATTAGAATATGCTTCAACTATAATAAAGGCTAAAAGAGTTAATAGTAACAGGCTAACAGAAAACGACTTTATAAAATTATATCAAGGTAAGTCTATAGATACTTTTAGAACAGAATCAACTATAAACTATCAACAAGCTTATGTTAATATAAGCAATATAGAAGATATTACACTAGACTGAAACTTTTCTAGAAAAGGCTGTTACTAAATTAGTATCTAAAAATAACTATAGTCAGATAGTGTTTTAAAGTTCTGTTTTTTCAATAAAGTTTTGTTAATACCAAGTATACACCTTTTACTAGCTATTGTGTATGTGGTGTTTTAGCTTTTTAAACAATCTTTAGTTTTCTTATTATTTTTATCNTGCGCAAGCAACTAAACCCAGAACGAAAACAATAGTAAAATTATTCATGCTTAATAATGGTCAATTGGCATGTATTTCTATCAAGAGTTTATTTTATTTTTGTAATTATAATAAAGTTTTGTTACAACTTATGNACTTATGTTATCACAAGGGTTATTTATCCCTTGTATCCAGCTTTCACAAGATGGTTCAGACTATTTCATCATTTTTATTTGCTTTCTATATTGAGGGAGGGGTCGCCATAATTGTAAAAAAAAAATTAGATGCGATACATTTGTTTTATAGATAAGCNGATGAGCAAAGAAGTATAGCAATGCTTCGCATGCGATGCGCAAGCAAGCGATGCGCAAGCAACTAAACCCAGAACGAAAACAATAGTAAAATTATTCATGCTTAATAATGGTCAATTGGCATGTATTTCTATCAAGAGTTTATTTTATTTTTGTAATTATAATAAAGTTTTGTTACAACTTATGTTATCACAAGGGTTATTTATCCCTTGTATCCAGCTTTCACAAGATGGTTCAGACTATTTCATCATTTTTATTTGCTTTCTATATTGAGGGAGGGGTCGCCATAATTGTAAAAAAAAAAATTAGATGCGATACATTTGTTTTATAGATAAGCCAACTATTTAACTGCTACTACTTACCCATCCTTTTAGACCAAAAGATCCAATACGTATTCTAGATTTTAATTTAGTATATTGTAAATTGGATTTTGCATAACCTCTTAGAAGAACTGCCGATAAACCTTTATAAGAAGAATCCATGTTTTTTATGTTACCTTTATACCTAAGTTTAAATAGAGATCTAGCGGCTGTATTACGTCTAGTTAATCTGCCCGCTACCTCTAACCTTATACCACTTACAGTTTTATTTCTAATAGATTTTAAAATGGTGTTTACTNCTAGTATTAAACACGTTTAACATGTCAGTAGAGCTATTATAAATATTAGTTAGACCTGATGTTTCACTTTTTAATGCAAGATATACAAGAAAATTAGGCTTGGGTATGTTGTTTATTGCATTCAGCGTATTGTTTAGAGGAAGGAATTTGTATGTGTTGTATGTCATTAGAAAATTTTTCATTAGTTGTATTATAATAAATAGAACTTTGTGGTTAGATAACCTCTTGTTCTTAACTTAACATTTAGCCCCATTTTACTTTTGTTAAATGCTCAATTTCATCAACATGCTCTGCTTCGCATGCAATTTCATCAATTTCTCTTCTTCTTTTCAAAGAAAAGATGAATGAGAAAGTATGAGCAATACTAATAATAAAAATAGAGACATAAATATTAGGTATTTTTCATTAATTTTATTTAGATAAAATTAATCATTATACTTACAAAGAAAAGCATATCTTATGCAATGTTATTGTCTAGAAATAGATAAAAAATACTTACATTAAGGTATGGGTGCTTCGTGATGCTATACTTCTTGCTCATCCTTATCCTTAAAAGAAGAGAAAAGATAGCTAAATATAATATAGAAAACATTTAAAAATGCTGAGCATGATTTAAAAGATATTGCTAGCAATGCTCACTTTCTAGTCGTTGAACGTTCCTACTTTTTATATAAATTATATAATGCTTAAGTAAGCTTCGCTTCAAATACACTTATTGTTTTAATAAGTCTTTCTTGAAATTTGCCCAGTTTTTACCAATGATATATTAAACATTGGGGATTGGACTAACATTAATCCCGAATATACACCTTTTACAAAGTGTTGTGTAGGACACATATGTAGTGTTTTAGAAAAAATAATAAAATAACTAGCTAAAACACCCAACATAGGTAATCTTTCAAATGCTCCATATAGCGATAAGAATTCACCAACAAAGTTTAAAGTAAGAGCATGCTAATGAAATTNTTTGTGGTTAGATAACCTCTTGTTCTTAACTTAACATTTAGCCCCATTTTACTTTTGTTAAATGCTCAATTTCATCAACATGCTCTGCTTCGCATGCAATTTCATCAATTTCTCTTCTTCTTTTCAAAGAAAAGATGAATGAGAAAGTATGAGCAATACTAATAATAAAAATAGAGACATAAATATTAGGTATTTTTCATTAATTTTATTTAGATAAAATTAATCATTATACTTACAAAGAAAAGCATATCTTATGCAATGTTATTGTCTAGAAATAGATAAAAAATACTTACATTAAGGTATGGGTGCTTTGTGATGCTATACTTCTTGCTCATCCTTATCCTTAAAAGAAGAGAAAAGATAGCTAAATANTGTGATATGGATGTTCAGTTTGACAATAATGAAACAGGCATTATTATCGTTGTAAGTAAAACAAAATATATAGATAAGCCATCCACTCCTAAATAAAAATTAAAATAGCTTATTTCGTGGTATTCTTGCACAAACTGAAATTGGTTAGTACTAAAATCAAATAATGCAAAAATAATTAAAGAAACAAATAAAGTACATATAGATGTTTGTAAAGCAATATACTTAAGTTGTCTATCGCTTCAATCCGATACTGCATTAATATCAACGTCCGTAATTGTTATAGTTTTATTACGGTACATCTTTGTAGATATAAGAAACACACCTATTAAAGGTATAAATAACAAAATAATTATTATCATGAAAAAGAAAAAACTGAAATAAATTTACCACACAATCCGCTTTTTTATCTAATAAAACAGGTCATATATCATGTGTAGCTTATATATTTTGTTATTGCTTGCTTGCTTGCTTGCTTGCTTGCTTGAGCATCACATCTATACATAATAATGTTCTTCTAATAAAACCAAAATATGAATAGCCCTAGCATACATGAGACAATTACACGTGTATTTGGCTTTATATAACATGATCTACTATAAGATCCAATTTTTAAGTATATATAATATTACCACAGCAATCTAAACATCGTATTAGGAGCTAAAAGCTATAAATTGAAAGTTAATTATTGAAAGTTAATTATTTAACGTTAGTATATCTAGAGGCCATTATGTATGGTCTAATAAAAAAATTGTTTAATTAACAAATTATTAACTGACTTAACTGTTATTAGNTCTTTCAAATGCTCCATATAGCGATAAGAATTCACCAACAAAGTTTAAAGTAAGAGCATGCTAATGAAATTGAGCATCACAAGTGCATGCTAAGTTGTATTTGGCTTTATGTAGTATGGTTTACTCCAAAATCCTTTTTATAGATATATATATAATATTACCACAGCAATCTAAGCATCGTATTAGGAGCTAAAAGCTATAAATTGAAAGTTAATTATTGAAAGTTAATTATTTAACGTTAGTATATCTAGAGGCCATTATGTATGGTCTAATAAAAAAATTGTTTAATTAACAAATTATTAACTGACTTAACTGTTATTAGGTTTATCCCTAGTAACATAATTAGACATGTGTCTACTTATAATCCTCTTAGTATCATGATTCAATTGATTATAGATTTCTTGCTTTTTTGAAAATGAAAGGTTTTTATATGCACGCATACGTTGTTGACTCACAGCCATATTATTAAAATACTAGCCGTATTAAATTATTTAGCTTGCTTATGAAGAAGTCTGCACCAAGGCCTTTATCGACCTTTGCAGAGATGAAATGGTAAAGTCGAACAAATCTCAACGTGAAAGGTTCGGTCTTCGTATTCTGTAATCTGTTGAGGAGGACATTTAGTATGGAAGGATAGTATTGCTCCAATGTTGACCTGGGGAAATTCAGTAAGTGTACAAAAGTTTCGGCACGCGCAGGGTAATTTACGGAGGAAAGTTGGCAACAACGCTCTCTAGAAGCTCGAACCCGTAGATTTCGTTGGTCTTCGTAGACGCTAGGCTTTGAAATATGCCCAGTACAGTGTCTATCTGATTGCTTTGCGCAATAATGGACGAGCCTCGCGAAATGATAGAGGATAGGAGACGAACGAGGGCTGGGACGTTGCCTTTTGGTGCCCATAGTGCAGGTGTGAGTATTGGAGGTATCAGACCCTTATAGTAATCCGATAACGATCCAGATGGATTAGCTTCGAGAAGAGCAGCGAAAAGTTGGAAAACGTATGGGATGAACTCTGATAAGAGTCAGCATATCAACCTTGGTCGGGCATCTAGCGAAGATGACCTTGCACATCGTCCTGTATCACAGCAATGAATGGTACATAGAGACCCTTTTCAAGCTTGTCGGGTTGTAAAGGAGCGCTGAATCTGCGAGTGATTAGCATTGCACTGAGATGGGACAGTCCGCCGAGATCTTACCGAATAAAAGCTCCCAGAGCTTCGAAAAGGTAGTAGCAGAATCTCGGGTTGCTCGGGTTCTGACTACTGATCTGCGTAATCTTGACAAAATGTGTCAAGATTTCATCCACTAAAGGCACGGCAGCTTCCCTAACGACAATAAGGACTCGCATAACACATCGCATTAAAAACTCATTCTCTTGCAACTTCGCAGGCTCAGAATCCTTCTCGATCAAGCCGAACAAATGCCGTAAGAGCTGCGCTGAAAGAGTCTCAACGCTTGCTCTGCCGATTACTGGTTCTTTGGAAGCGTTCGTGAGGGCCATGGTGCGTTCCAAAGCAATCGCAGCATAAGTGTGGACAACATAATCCGAGGAACCCAAGTGCTTAACCACAAGAGGAAAGGCATCTTGCCATTGTGCTGCCGTGATCTGACTCCTAAACATGTAAAGGTACTTGATGGCGTCAACTTGGAGAATAGGCTCAACGACGGTATCCGAGACCAGATCCCCAGCGATGTGGTTTTGAAAGAATCCAATGACGTTGGCGAAACCATTGACGCTTGTGACCCCCTGGCTTGCCGTGATAGTGCCTCTGGCAGCTATTGATGAGTACAGATACACGGCGGTGTCTTTCGACTTCCAGTTCACAGCAGGATTCTGGGAGTAGTCGGACAAGTAGTGGTCAATGTAACGAAGGACGACCATCGAGACCATAGCCTCAAACTTTGCCATCAATTGTCGCAGGAAATCCGTCGCCGCCCGTCGCCGGGTATCACTATCAGAACCCTCAAGGTCTCTTCTGATAAATTCTATTGGTTCATCTTCAAAGAGTTCCATATCCGAGTCTCGCAATGTCAGGTTGGGTAGGATCACTCGCTCAACGACTTGGGACAAAGTGGACTCGTTATTGAAAGCCTGCGCGTGCTCGGTACTGCTTGTTACAGCAGTCAGAAATTGTAGGGCTTTGCTGACTAGGATGTCGTTTTTGGTTTGCGTACCCACGGTGGTGAGGAGATTCCAGGAGCTTGATATGAATTGCCCAACATGTATGCCAACAGCATCCTCGTACTTCTTGACCCACAGCTCCAAGACCTCGAAAATACCCGACTTAACGTGCTCCAAAGGACCTGCGTCACCATCGTCGTCTGTTCGTAGCAGATTGTTCTCGTAAGTGAGATACTTGTGAAGCAGTGATGTCACTGCAGGAAGGCTATCTTCAAAGACTGGTGGTAAATCCTGGACTGAGAGGTCGTAAAATAGCTTGACAATGAGATTTAGAGTTGCGAAAAGCTGCAGAAGCGTCGTTCTATTTGTGTGATTTTGGTCGATAAGTGCGTCTGTGCTCTAAATATCTATATCAGTCCAATCGCATGCAAAGCGTACCTCTTGTAGATGCACTCACCTGAACCAGACTCAAGAAAGGGTTCCCGAATTTACCCAAGACATGATTGATTTCAATGAACAATGGGTCTGACCGGTACAGAGGCCGCCATCTCTTGAAGATTGAATGCGCGACTTGTAGCACTCCGTTATTGGTCGCAGGATTGTTGGGCGTCAGACGGGATACAAGGTCCTGGATGAGCTTCAGCTTCGCACTGGCCCACGGCTGAAGCATTTCCATGACATACGTCCACCAATGAATCCCATCTCTCCCAAAAATCACTGTCCGCTATAACACCAATCGCATCCCCCAGCTGATACTGGATATTTGGGGGCACTGAGATCATGAGTCCAATGAGCTCGCCCTTAATGGCCGTTACCTCGTTCTGAGGCAGCTTATGATTTCCATCTTCATCCTAACCACCGCATCAGCCGAGCAAAGTCGCAGACGCGTAGTACATGATCAGGTTCTTACTGTCCAATGTCGCTTTATATAATTCTTGAAGTACAAAGCACCTGCTAGGCGAGCGGTAGAACCGTAAGCCTGTGTGGCTACAACTTGCAGCAGTGATAGGGAGAAATTTGGCTTCTTCTCTTCGTGCAGAATAGCAAGCTCCGCTACACGTACAAATTAGCCTGTCGATAGATACAACTGGAGGAAGCGGATCGGACCTTGTTTGTTTTGCGTAGGATCTAAACTTGCTTCCAGGATCCGGGCGAGGCCCGGAAGATCTACAGCCATGGTCCAACAGCTTCGGTGTGTTGGACCTGGGTTTGAGGAAATTGAGGTTAGTTGTAAAAAACAATAGAATCTTTTGAGAGCTGCGTTGGTGCAGTTCGTGCTCACCGTAGTCCAGAGTAGATAGACGCTATAGGCGCGAGGAGCTAACGTGCCTAGAGGCTAGAGCAAAGTACTTCAAAATTTGAAAAGTATCTTTGATCACTAAAGTAGTCATTCATGAGGAAAATACAGTGAGGAAAAGACTGAGAGGAATAGGAGATGGACATTGATTGTGGAATTTGTAACAACACTGGCTGATCCTGAAAGATTATGTATTGAATGCATCGAATACACAGCGTTTTATGCCATTTTGCTTGCTTCAACGTTTCTCTACTCGGTGTTGAGTCTGATGATTCTGCGGTAGGTCACTATGTTCGAAACGAGATGTCGACCCTTCTGCAAGTCGAATATTGGATTTTGAATCGTGTATACCTCATTAGCAGTCTACCATCTACGATATTGTCTTGTGTCTCCCGAGGACTCTCTCGTACTTCCTTACTGTCAAGAGTCTATTCGTATTCTAGGCGTCACATCTCTCTTACCAAGTACCGGCTGATAGTGTGAAAAGCTGTAGGGAGGCTGTACTGGTCTGGTACTGCTACCATTCTCCTCGTTCTCGAACATCTACAATCAAGACCCACTGTGTCCATGACCTCAGAAACCGTTGACGCGAGCCAAAATGATAGTCCTTCTCCTTCGATGAATGAGAGAATCAAGTCTTTAGCTATTGGGACTGGAAGTCCAAGCCCAGTACACAGCAGGAGTACCGGCCACAGTGGTAGCCCTGACACAGCCCAAGGAAGCCCATCAAGCACCAAACAGAGCAAATACGTCAATGCCGAGGAAGCTTTCAAAGCGAGATGCTTAAATGAACTGAATCCGGCGCTGCCAGCCCACAGGAGAATCGCGGCAGCTTATGAGATTTCCAAGGAAATCAAAGTATATTCCGCCGATGCTCTCCTGGATATCTGGACCGTCGCAGAGGACCTGACTACAGAGGAAGCCCCTCTGGAGGCCCGCAAAGCTGGGTTTGCCCTTTTGAAGGCTTCCGTATCTCATTCAGGAATCTTGAAGGAGAGGGAGAGATTTTATTCTATGATAACAACACCAGTAGATCCATCGCAGACGAGTCTACAGATATCAGCTTTGCAACGATTGACCAAAGATGGTCGAGAGGTTCAGCCTTTCAAGTCTAAGCTTGTTTTATTTCTCAACAATTCGCTTCAAGTGTTGATTTTAGCCGCGGAACGTGCGAGGGAAGCTCGTGCCACCAACGGGCAAACAAGAGCTGAACCGAAAAGAACCCTGCCAATTATTGCGAGTGGCACCGGGCGGAGCGATGATGATTCTGGCAGAGATTTCCCCAGCAATGACAGCCTGAAGCAGTCAACACTGGGTGAGGGCACAAGTCTATTACGCACACTTGGTCTAGTTGCCGAAGTTATTAAATATCACCCCGCCTGCTTCCACGACGACCAACTAGAATTATTGATCGAGAGTTGCCGGTCGATTGCCCTAGCAGCCAGATCACGTAAAGACATTCGAGGCACTCTCGGGATATTCCTAGCCATTACAGCAGAGGGTCAACTTCCTGCAACAGCTTTAAAGAGCTGTGTCCATGTGCTCTGCAATATTTTAGGTGTTCAAGAGTCCAAGTTTGACGAAAACGTTTGGGGCTGTCTCTCCAATCTTCTAAAATCGAATCATCGAGCCGCCACGAAAAATATATTGTTAACAGTGTTGATCAATCCACCAAAGGAAAGCAGTACCGAGAAGACGATCAAAATTGTTCATGGAGCTTTAATCACAGTCAAGCGCATCGCCGAGGACAGTAGCCTAGGGGTCGTACTCACCAATGAAATCCAGTCGCTAGCACGAGGATTCAAGAATGTACATTCTCTATATGCACAACTGAACGTTGCTACCTTGCGGACTATCAACTCGCTTATGCTCAACGAGCATGTTGTCGATGCCCTTGGTGGAGAAGACTGGAGTATCTTGGTGGAAATTTCTGAGGAGATGGTCGGAGCGCCAGCCACACTTTCCACTCGTCACGACATCAGCTCCTCCTCGCCGCTCTACAGTTTGGTGCTAAGCGATCACACATTGAAATGCGATGTCACCGACGAAGTGTGCGAGGGACTACAAGTCACGGCAGAGCGCATCACGTTCGTCCTGCAAACAGCCTGGGAATCCTTGGATCAACGGAAGCTGGCCGTTGTTACGAAAATTCTTGTCCACATGGCGTTATGTGTGCCTTCTATCTGGAAGGATGCTCTAAGTGCCATGCGAATCCAGGGCCTCATGGATCCCAGCAACGATAATTGGATGCCTCACCTTCGGATGGTGTTCAGCAATGTCTTTATGGATGCCTCTCGATCCGAAGACGCAAGCTGTCAAGTCCTTCGGATATTTGAACAATTGTTTCCAACAGTGAAGATTGACATCACGAGAAAAATGATGTATGAGCGTTGTCTCCGCAACGCCTGCCAGATGCTGGATGGCAACACGAACCTCCCAATCTCAGTCGTCGCCTGCCTGGCCGAGGTTGCAGCGCAGTGCGGTCCCGATATCGAGAACGACACTTTCCAACCTATACACGATGTGATCGAAAAGGCGTTGAGGGTCTCTTTGGCAGACCCGGCGGTGTCTGCTGAAGGGCTTAACCGTACCATAGACTGCCTCATTAAGATGTTTCTCAGATCTTTACCGCAATCCGCTCTGAAGACAAGGAAATTATATAATCTCGTCCTATCACTCGCGGCACCTTCCAATCCGACTAGCGTGAGGTTGAGTGTTGTCAAGCTACTGACGCGGTTGAGATGTGACGCAAACGAAGCAATCGAGGTTGTATCATTTCCCGATAGTTTAGATTTAGCATCAGTCCTTTGTAGGACGAAGGCAACGGCCTTATCACAGAGTTCCGGGCCCACGCCGTCGAACCGAACCTCGACCTATGATCAACCCAATGTAATGCGCACTGGTCGGTCCAGCGTTGTGGAGAATTTCAAGACTGTACGATCGAGATCAACAACAAGGTCTGCCAACTTTAGGGAACGGTTCCTGCAGCCCGTTCAGCCTTTGTGGATGTACGATGGGCCGTTCAGGGGCCTTCCAGAAGACCCGCAACATGGGCCAAGTCAGGTCGTTTACTCCAAAGTATTAAGTAAAGAACACATCAATGTTTTGGACCTCAGTTCTTGGCTCGACGTCGTGATCGGTATCCTAGAAGAAGGTAGCGACTGGGAGATCTATAGCTACATTCTTGTCCACCTGCCCTCTCAGTTGAGTAATCGCTCGCTGTTCGCACGCCACGTCAGGCAGCTTCAGACACTGCTGAACCTTGTAGTCGCGCAGGTCGAGAGAACTGGTAGCAAGCCCTTTACTGTGCCACTGCCAGAGACAGGTGTAAAACCACGCGACATTGTCCTTTGCTTGTATAATACCCTAACGATGCTCTTGCCTTATAATGAGCATTTTGGTAGGCGTGAGTTGGAAAGCACTGTGCGAGCGTTTGCAAACGGCCTTGATAAGTGGGACGGGGCTGGAAAGTCTTGTATTCATGCCCTGACTTTGTGTTGTCATGAGATCCCTTCTGTCATTGACAAATGGATGTTCAACATTATTCAGAAAATGCAACAAAAGATCACTCAATCCGATTTGGCAATCGATATTCTCGAATTTTTAAGCAGCCTTTCAGGCCTGCCGGATGCCTGCTCTACCGCTACCGCAAAGGTACCGGACGCCAACTCGGGTGCCATTGCAGAGGATGGGGGCTTTTACATGACCGTTTTTGGAATCTGTATACGCTACTTAGACTACGCGAGGGACCAGCGTCAGGG
This sequence comes from Evernia prunastri, assembly GCA_003184365.1. NCBI lineage: Eukaryota > Fungi > Ascomycota > Lecanoromycetes > Lecanorales > Parmeliaceae > Evernia > Evernia prunastri. The sequence goes on from NKYR01000100.1 coordinate 125,131, forward strand.
ACAGACCGGCAACGTTGGAACACGGTCCAGCCTCCAGCCAAGCCGTCAAAGTGGTAGTGTAAGTGACATCGCCCAAGTCACTGAAGCAAGCCAAGCCTCTGATGCACAGACGAGTTTTTCGGAATACGTCTCGGCTCTGGCATATCATGTTATCACCTCTTGGTTTTTGACAATTGAAGTAAGTCGACGAGCGCGGCACGTGGGATGGATAACGAAGGGGCTTGCTTGCAAAGACCATCTGGGAAACCCGATGGTGGAAGAGCAAAGCCAAGTAATACTTGATATGATGCATCGCACTGTGTTCTCAGACCTTGGGGAAACACAATCAGACGAACGTTTCGTTAACCCAGACGAAACACCAGTTAAAAAGACGTGGTTGGATGGTATGAGTATCCTCACATTGGAAATTTTGCCAAGCAGTAACAGTGGACAATTCACGAAGAGGCAAGCATCGGGCACAACGCACGCGTCTTACTATCACAACACCGCCAAGATGCCCGAGCATCACGTCAAAGGACGCAGGAGCGATTCGAGCTCGCAATTCCACGGGCTTCCCGATGTTTATCCAAATCACATGTTCCTTCAAATATCGTCTACAATTGCGCCGTTACCCATTCCCCTGCAGCCAATCGTTCTACCGGATAACGAGGTTATACAGCGTGCGCTGAGGAACTTTGATCGGACGGATACGGTGGATGGCCACAAAGCAGGCGTCATTTACATTGGCCAAGAACAATCTTCCGAAGCAGAGATTCTGGCGAACTCACGAGGAACGGACGCTTATGAGGCTTTCCTGTCAGGACTTGGAACGAAAGTCAAGCTCCAGAATGCCAAGTTCAACACCCAAGGCCTCGACCGCGTATCTAACATCGACGGCACTGACACCTATGCGTGGCGCGATAGAGTTACTGAAATCGTCTTCCATGTCCCCACGATGATGCCGACAGATCGCGAGAACGACCCTCAAGGTGTGAAGAAGAAGGCGCATGTTGGGAATGATCGTGTGAAGATTATTTACAACAACTCTGGTCGAGCGTTCAACTTCAATACCTTCCCTTCGGAGATGAATTTTGTGAACATCGTAATAACCCCTGAGGCGCATATCGGCGGCGGACGTTTGACAACGGTGAAAAAGCTGCGCAGAAAAGCGATAGAAGCAGACGAGCCAGAGTTGTCAGTCACGGAGCTCTATGGTTATTGCAAAGTGCAGACCGTATGTTCATCGCAAATCCCACCGCTCTCTTCGGCGGCAAGCTTGAAGGTCGTCTCGGCTGAGGCTCTACCCACCTTTGTCCGTAATGTGACCTTGAATGCCTCTCTGTTCTGCCAAATTTGGTCTGTCGTACTTGGCCATGGTGAATACTATTCGAGCTGGCGAGTGCGGCTCAAGGAAATTATCAGACTCAGGAAGGAGTATGCGAACACTAATGTATCTGCCAACGTGGCATACCCAATGGGTCCAGGTCCGCCTCCCATATACGACGGTGATGCTTACACAGGCGTTGTTTCAGTGGGCGGTATTGCGGAGCCCAACTATTTTCATATGAGTTTGGACTTTACGAGGTGGACTTGAGTACATGTGGAGGGCAGTGGTAAAGACCATTGTGACAAAGAAGGATACCGCCGGAAAAGCTTTGGAGTTGACTATGTGCATGACGGATAACAGGGGCTAAAAGTTTTGATTTTCTTCGTTCATCAAGGCGTGACAAGGAGAATATACATTGGCGGAGTACCAGATTGGGGGGTTTATTTGTGGGATCAACAAGCAGCATATAGAGAGCGAAGTTGACGTATGTCTGCATAGGAAGATGATTGTCGATATACCGGATGTTGGTGGTGTTACTCGTAGATGGGCAGACGATTCCTTTCTTTCTTTCTAATTTCTAAGCTCTTCCATTCCAACTTGTAAAACAAGAAGAATGTAGAGAGTACTCTGGATGGGACTTCCTCAAAAATGTTATTGTGGTTTACAAACGAATATTAATATCGCAGAAATGCTCATGACAATGCAAGAAAGGACTTACTAGCAGTGCGAGTTATGTAGTATGTAAGGTACGGAGTACCTTACCACCTTACCTTAAGTACAAGGATCATCGAGTCCGAGTCACGTGCCCAGGCGCGCCAAAGAAACAAGATCGCGCCAAAGTTCTTTCGCCCATCCTCATTCTTTTGCCCTCACAAGGTCACATTGTACTCTTGATCCAAATGTCTCCATTTCGAGGTCTCAGCGTGAACATCACCAGCGAGAGTGGGCCATTAAAACTTCATCATGACCCCGACGATGATCCCAGCACCGAGCCGCGCACACGCCAGCGATACATCGAATCCAAAACCGGCGACACTTTCGTCGTCAAAGTCAGTGTGCATAAGGACTTCGAGCTCTCGAACATGGGCTTCGACGATGCTGTTCACATCGCAATCTATTACGATGGTCAGGCGCGTGGTTGGTACACAGACCTTACAAAAGCGACTATCCTCTATGAGTGGAGCAAAAGAAAGCCCGCAGAACACACCTTCTCACACGTATCCAACTTCTGTCAAGAGACGCAGCAGTGGAAGCGGGGTGCTACGAGCTTCGGAGCGTTGGATATGAGTAAGATTGGCTGCTTCGCTCCTCAATTGCCAAGTTCTAATCGCGTTTACAGAAGAGACCATTGATTCTCAAACTTCCTTGTCCGATGTGCAAAACCTCGGCCGGATCCAAGTGAGGGTCGGACGAGTCCGCCGTATACCGCGATCGACGCCCATTCGAGCGGCGAAAGCGACACAGAAGCCGGTCACAGAAGTGTCGGAGAAAATATTGAAAGGCAAGGCGATTGCCAATACCGTTCGGTAAGGCAAAGTACGGGACCATGGCATTGTGGAGGCGCTCACCCTGCTGCATCAGCGTAATCGACGAACTACCAGGAAGGGAGCCGCCTCCAATTGAGTGTGATCACAGTACGTGCTTTTGGACTTCCTCTTTCCACTTTTGGACCAATCCTCGAGTCTTGAGACACATCTTGGGAGAGTCTCCTCTCGAAACTCCTTCATGTGAGCAATATTGACGGCGGAATTGTTGTCCAGTACCGTTACATGGCGAGCATGGTCTACCCCTGATCTTCAACATTTTTTACAGATCGAGGCGTAAGTGGGAAAGTGAGAGCGTCCTTTTGTACATCAGCGGCTTATCACTCGGCTAGACACTCTCCAAATCCTGGGCTGTATTCCTCGAACCCCCTCTCCTGAGCCCGAGAGTGCCACGCCTACTAGCCCTGTGACCAGCCGGGAGCAGAAAGTGCGAGACTTGCGAGTCAGTCTTCTCTCTTATAATACTTTACATCTATCACCAACCAAATTAACACGACACAGGCTCAACTAGCGCTTCTCGAAGGCACGGGAAATGTTAAAGCCGAAAGCTCCGGCTCACGGGCAACAATAAAACGCGAACTGGAAGACACAGAAAACGCAGGCTCCAAAAGACGTCGTCAAAATTCCGGTAGCATAGAAACCATCGACTTGACTGACGACTAGGAATACCATCCATCACTCGCTCGGATAAACCAGCGTCCTGAACGGTACGCCAACGACCTTCAGACTTATGGTGCGAAGGCCTTCTTTCTCTTATTGATCTATAAACTAAGATACCCGTTGCACCTTCGCTTTGACTGCCCTTCTCTCTACACAGCTGAACACAATCATCGATATCCCATCACGTTTCGGCTTTGCGCTACAGTGTAGCATAGTCACCAGCACATTTACTTTCAACGGAACAGGTTGAAACAATATTCACGATGGCCCAACGGAATCCTATTGCCAAGGGTTTAATACCCGCAAGATAAATAATCATCTCTGAGATCGTATTCACTGACCAAAAAAAAAAACATTCGGCTCGTTGCTAAGCGAGCTTGCTATCTTTCTATCTATTCTACACTGCTCCCTTGCCCACCGACACTATACGCCAGCGGGTAGCAGCCATCAATGACCTACTTCCCTCTCATTCCTGCCACTTGTTGTGCCAAGCTAGAGGCGTCCTTCTCGCTCTATTTCGCCATTACATCAACATAACCCCTTCCTTTCTTTCCCTTCCTGACAGTTCCGCCTTTCCTGGCCTGTGGTACTCCAATCAAGTCGTCAATACTACTCGCCCCGCTCATTCCCGTAGCTGGTCTCGATGGCGGAGCCGAGGGCGGTCCAGACGGTCGCCCTATAGCCGAGAGCATTGGTGCTGCGCTCGGTTCGTTCGCCGTTGCAGCCTCCTCTGTAGTGGGCGGGGCGTTCACAGCCGGGGACGGACTTCGTGACGGATACTGAGATGCAGGGTTGGACGACGGCGGATTCGAAGGCGTCGGTCTAGTAACATTGATCGGCGGAGGAGCCATAGCCGTCGGAAGTGGAGGCACTGGCGGAGGTGCAGTACTACTCGGCCGCGGAGGTCCAGCTGAACTGACCACTCTTGAAGGCGGACCTTTGGGTGGTGGTGGTGCAGGGGCGACTGCCGCGGTTCCATCAGGGTCCTTCTTGTTGACCCATCTTTTCTTTTCTGAATCATAGTAAAAGGAGTTTTGTTCGCCAAGCTTAGCTTTGATAGGTGCATTGGGCGTGCCATGGGCATCAGCAGCATCGCCTTCTTTCTTGCCACCGAGCCAGCCACCGAACCATCCAGACTTTTTGATGTTGAGCTTGGGCGCCTTGTCTTTTTGTGCTGCGTCAGGGTTAGCTACATTGAATAGGCGACGAAGGTCCGTCCGTTGATACATACCGTCAGCTTCAGCAGCTCTCTTAAAAGCCTCGTCAGCCTCTCTGTCATTTCGCGCCTTCTCTTCCTTTCGAAGAGCAGCTGCCCGAGCCTCAAAGTCGTCATCCTCTTCGTCGTCCATGAAAGATTTCTTCTTTGGCTTTTCTTCCACTGGAGAGTCTCCGGCCTGTGCAGCATAAGTGTCGTACGCTGGTGGACTGTAGTTTGTCAAAGCGAGTGGCTCGTAGCCGCTCGTAGAAGCAATTCCATGGGTGTATGATGGAGGTTCATAAGTCGTTGAAGATGGCTGGTGATTCCCAGCCGATTCGGACTGGGAAGGGGGCTGATACTGTTCGTGAGATGACTCCGGTTTCAAAGGTGGCGTCGGCCGGTAAGACTCCTGTTGATACGAATATGATGGATCTTCGGGTGGAGCGACAGGCATGTACTCGGGCTGTGAAGGCGGTGTTGGTAGATAGCTTTCGGTATGTGGAGGATAGCTCGATGGCAGAGAGGTTGGCTTGTACGCCTCAGGGTAAGAGCCATTCGATGACAGAGGTCTAGACTGGTATGGCTGTGACGCAAAATCTGGTCGAAGAGAGTCTTTCTGTGCGTGTGTTGGTCTTTGATAATCCTGCGAAGAATTGCTCGGTTGTTCTAGTGAGGACCGGGGAGTATAGAGCCCAGCTGGGGCATATCGAGAACTCGAGGGATTGCTCATAAGCGCTGTTGGGCTGACTCCAATGCCTAGAGCATGAGTGCTGTACATGTCGCTTGAAGATGGAGTCCGACTAAGATTGGGCGAGTCGCCAACAACTCTCGCGAATGGCCCCACATCTGAGTCAAGTGCTTTGCCAGATCCTGTGGATGCAGCATCACTTTCGTCCCCGGCAACGTACTGATTGAACTTCGCCCAAATAGAGCCTGAAACTTTGTCGATGCTGGGTTTTGAGATCCATGATCCAGAATTGTCTCGTGGTGCCTGGCGTAGCCTATCTACTAGGCTTTCTAAAGCTCCAAACAACAGACCGTGGTAGTACGGTGATCGCTTAGTGGTAGAACTCAATGCGCTCGTAATCGCTTCGCAATACTGTTGCGCTTCTGATTTGTACCCGTGCTCAGCTAAGATCATCGCATGATACAGCTTGTATGACTGAAGATGCGGTGATACTGTCGCAGCAGAAGATGGTGCAAGCACTGTACGGGCAAAGTCGTAGACTTCTGTAAGGAGTATGCTATCCAAGTCTCTGCCATAATCGAAGGGCTGCTGCAAATGGTCAGCCCCAAGAAGAGCCACGCTCACCTGGGAATCATCAGGCCCGCCAAAGAGTCCAGGTGATTTGGCAAAAATGTAACAGATATGCGCAGCTTCAGTTCTCCCATAGCCAGCAAGCAACTGTCCCAGTGACACCAACGCCTTTTCATCATCAACGCTACGATTGCTCAGAATCAGTGTTAAGGTCTCTCGCCAACGGTCCAAGCCATCGAGTGCATTCTTCGTAGGTCCAGTGGTGGTAGTCTTACTGATCATCTGGAGACCAGCGCGAGCAGATGGCGGCACAAGCTCATCCATACTCTCCTCCCAATTCCCAGCGAAGATTTGATAGAGCGCAGCTAGTGACTCGGTGTTGTCCCCAAAGGTCTTGACTTCTTGCCGCACAAATTCTTGGGACACTTGTTTCCATACGTTCTTTTCCAAGGTAGAAGCTATTAGCATTGCATGAGCCCATAATCGATTGTCAACAGCATGCCAAACGGCCTTTTCCCGCTCGGCGTGCAATAGGAGCTTGCGCAGATCCTCCATCACCTCCGGCTTTATCAAGTTAGAAATGCTACGAGAGCCACCATTCCGTGAGATGCCTAGAAGAGATGTATTGAAAGATTTGGGAGGAAGGGACGCAGTGTCTCCCACTGTCAGTTCTGGAGAGAGTATCGACCTAATGGCATTTTGAGCGGATGCGTTGGCATCGACCGTACCATCATGCTCGACTAGGACTCGCACAATTTTCCACAATAGCATCTTCTCCTCATGACGCCTTCTTGGATCTGGGAGAGATGCGCTACTGTTTTGGCCGACCTTGCTACCTTCTAGGTGAGCAATTCGTCTGTGCAGCCAGTCGAGAACGTCTTTCTTTCTGCTTTTGGTCCTCAGAGGTCCCGGAAAGGTCGTAACATCTTCATCGAGAGGAAGAACCTTCCCATCTTGAATCTTAACCTCCCCAGGGGTACACCTGATCATCGGGGCGTTTTGGCCTGTCGCATAGCGCGGGACCTGCTTCGGAAAGCTTGTTACAATCGTACCACCAAAGCCGAAGGAGATAATTGGACATCCTTTCCAGCGCTCGAGAGAGTCCAATTCCCGACCATCAGATGGTTTGATGTAGTTGAGATCTTTGGAAAAGGTCCTTTCACGCTGTCGCGTTTGATTTATTGGTGGTCTGGTCTCTTCAGATGGCAATGATACATGGTTGTTGACAGAGGCTGGCCGCTGATATTGATTTGCATGGTTTGAGGCAGCTCTGGCATGTATTTGCCATCGCCCGGTGACTGCGACTGGGTTCTTCGAGGTGGCAGACCACGAGCAGGAGCATTTATTGGCGACCCTTGAAGCTGTTGGAAAGATGCAGACCCATCCGACGACGTATTCTCGGCGTCTGGCGTATTCATGACATAGGACGAGTCCGAAGGGGAATTGCTGAGAGGTGCGTAGTGGGTAGCCACAAAAGGCGGAGGCGAGCTCCTAGATTGCGAGTTATTCTCGATCCTGCCAGCGCTATCGCTCTGCTTTGCGTTCGATTCCATGATCTTTCCGTTCTGGTAGCTGGGAGAAAAAATCGAAGACACTTTATCTTGGGCTGATACGGCCTGCCTTCCGCTCGACGTAGGCCGGTGCAATGAAGGGTCAGAAACCGATGGCTGATGGTTTCCTCGTGGTATGGGGTTATTCTGTGCAAGAGGACTTGAAGTACGAGGTTGGAAGGACAATGTGTGTGAAGGGACTGGACGACCGACAATTGATGGTGATGCTGCATATCGATTCCGAGGCGGTGGAACATTCGATTGCTGTACCGGAGCGGGAGAGTATCTTGGGTTAACCACAGGCATAGTTTGACTTACAAGTTCTGGCGGCGAGGCGTTTGCATATAGACTCATCTTTTCGGGTGGCAGCAGCTGATATTGTTGGGAGGGGCCGGTAATTCCTGGAGGTAGCTGTTGTGTTACTGAAACTTGTCGTGATGGATCGCGTTGAGTCGACGGAGGTAGAGGTGGAGTTTGAGTCGGCTGGGAAGCCGGATGTGCTACTCGGCCCATGCTACTTGACGGACGAGGTTTACTCGATGGCAACTCTTCGAAAAAGGCGCTTATGCTTGGCGAAGCTTTGAGCGGAGGAGGCAAACTGCTACCTGTGGATACAGAGGACACTGCACTGGGGGGACGCGGGACTGGAGGCCCGTTATCAAGGGACGAAAGTGCGCCGGTGAACATGCTGCTACTTCTTGGCGGTGGAGGGCGAGCCGGTGCGACTTGGGCGTCAGATTTTGGATGCAACTGCTGGTAAGGACTGCGCTTCTTTGGGCGGCTCACGACCATAGGGAGGTCGTATGGCGATGTGTAACCGCCCTTGGACTTATTTGCAAAGCTCTGCGTAGAAGGCGGCATCTGAGGTCTTGAAGAAGACGTTGGAGCTGCATTCGTATGATGGCTATCGGTGTCTGCTCGTCCGTTGTGAGCGGGGACGGAGTGATGATGGTCGGAGGTTGTAGTCAATGGTCGATGAGCGGGTATGCGGTTGCTATGACCGTAATCGTAAGTAGAGGGGGGGGCCGTGGACATTTGAGAATTTGAAATTGGCAGATATCTGTCACGTGAAGAAGACCGTATAGTATTGATCTGGCCAAAACCCTGCATGCTACCTTCTGAACGATAGACTGGCGCATGGGCTGGGAGCGGAGCTGTTGCTTGTACTTGGGTTTCCGTCCCGCCTTCACTGCCATCGAGGAAACCCTCCCCATCATCCTCGAAGAACGAGGATGGATCCAAGGAACCCTCATTATCTTCAAGGAGGTCATCATCACCCAACGCAGCTTTCCACATTTCTGCAAGGTCTTCGTCCTTTGGCTCTGCCTTGTTCAGGTCCATTTGCTGCTCGGCCAAAACCTGGGACTCGACCACGCTCGCAGAGACTGCAATTCCTCCACCCGTCACATTTTCCAACAATGGCCTTTCTTCAGCGCTTTGGGAGTCTCCATGAGTAGCGCTGTGGGGCGCATAATGTAATGAGTCAAGAACTTGTATTGTAGATTTGCGATCCAATGCTTGCGGCCTGAATGATGATGTCTTGTCTGGAGATTCCTGAGACGTTTTATCGAAGAAGCCGGCGTCGTTTTCTTCTCCAGCATCACCTTCCTTATGTGCATTGGGGCTATGAACTGAACCTTTGCTAGCAAAACGCTCGGGTGAGTTTGATGGCATCAGCGGTAGACCCTCTTCAAACCTGGACTGCTGGTCCGCCTGCACATTTGGATCAGCTGCGTGGATAGGGTTTGAATTGGCAAAGAAACAGTCATTCTCATCTTCAGTCGAATAGAAAGGCGGCTGCAGCGTGCCACCGTTTGCAATTGCAGCAGGTAACCCATCTAACGAAGGCTGACGATCCATTGACTCTGCACTCTGGTCTTCTTCCATTATTGTCTGCGCTTGCGAATGCGACAGGGAGTGCGGTGGCACAATTTCGATTTGCCGTAAGGGCGGGACTTGCGGAAAGGAATTGGTCCTACTGAGTTCGCCTGGTCCAGGGCCTCCTGCGTGGCCTGGTTCTGAATCCCAGGCCTTCGCCATTTCTTCTCTGCCCCCTACAGCGTTCCCATCGTGAGTTGGCTCCGCGGCAACCTCTATGGATGCTACTATTTCTGTCGGAACGCCATCCCCTTGCAGCGACAGATTGTGCGATGCACGGTCGTGGAATGGTCCGGGTTGAGACTTAGAGTCTGACAAGTTGGTGCTAGCTCCTGCATCTTCCAGCCTGTTGCCCAGCATTCCCTCAGAGAAGCCAGGCTTTCGTTTCTCGATGTTTTCTGTTTGCTCATCCGTTTGCTCATCCGTATTCTTCGGGAAGTCGTTTAAATCACGGTCGACAGTAATGGCTGACTGAACTGTCCCCTCCAAACAGGTGCTGCTTTTGTCGCCCTCTTTGACGTGTAGAGGTATTGAATACCCTGGTCGTTCGGCGCCCTCCAGTCCATCAGGTGGCTGTCCCAACTGTTCTGCTCTATCTTCGTTGTCCGTAAAATGCAATGTCGTTGGAGGACTTTGATCTGTCTGCTCCCTACTTGTTTCATCCGGTCGATGTGAATTGGGCCTCATTGCAGGATGCCAGGAATCACACGCATTTTCGTGATATTGGGCTGACACCGCCGCATCCATCATGACTTAGGGTGCATGTAGACATCGAACACTATGATCCGTCAGCTTTCAAGTTCGGGGTCATGGGCGACTCGATGAAGCAGTAAAAATACTCATTCACGTCGAAGAGATGTGGCATACATATTAGTTCCTCCGTGGACACACCAGCCATGCGCAAGCAGCGATCATAAGATTATCACACCTGCTCAACCGAAGCTCAAAAAGTCCAAATGTCCACGAAGACAGGTACTAGCGCACGGGCTAAACCTCGGGAGTGGTTGCGAGAGCTCTCTTTGTGAGATCCTACTAAACTCTACTACACTTTGGTATTGGTATTGGTATTAAAACGATGCTGAGGATGATCTGTCTTGAGCCAGCTTATAGGTATCATCTCCCTCCGACGCCAAAAGCTCCGCCCTCGACCTGAGTAACAGCTGCGATTCAGGGCGAGTTAACGGCCTCCATGAAATCATGTCGAGACCCCATCAGTACCATCAGCCCAACGCTCCGGATCCACTCAGCGATGGATCAGAGTCAGATCTTGAGCTCGACCACGCCACCATCAAAAACAGATCCGGTACATACAATGATCCACATAAAACCAATCAGCGGACGGAGAGTCAGATACCTCTAAGAAATCTGCGGGCCGGGCGAACGCGCGGAGTCGGTCGTCAAAAGCATGGGTACTATATGCCCGATGATGAAGAAGATCTCCAGGGTTTATTACCCGATAGTAACGGTCACGGAGACTCCACCGGAAGTCTAGGTGTTGTCGACGACGAAGCTCCTCTTCTCCAACCAAATGGCAGTCGGGTTTCGAGAGCCTATACGAATGAGGGGCGCCGAGGTTTCTTGCCATCTTCCCTGCGGCTGCCCACCTTCGCATCTGGCCAGCCCGGTTTAGACAGCACTCCTACTGAAGATACCGGCGCAACGCAAGCTGGTGGAACGTTACGCAATATCAGCATAGGGCAATATCCCCCACCGAGATTTCCGCCGAATGCTGTATCAAACGCCAAATACACGGTCTGGAGTTTCCTGCCCCGGACTCTTTATAACGAATTTTCTTTCTTTTTCAATATGTACTTCCTCATTGTCGCCTTGTCCCAAGCTATACCCCCTTTGCGAATTGGATATCTCTCTACATATGTTGCACCATTGGCGTTTGTTCTTGCAATTACACTAGGAAAAGAGGCGTTGGATGATATTGCCCGCAGAAGGAGGGACGCCGAAGCGAACAAGGAAGAATATACAGTGCTTCGACTACGAGACAGCTCAGAAATACCACGGATAAAAGAGAAACGCAAGCGGCACTCGAGGCTTCCGTCTAATAAAAACTGGACCAGCGGTCTATCCAAACATTCTCGCCTTGACGCCATCGAGGAAGAAGAAGAGAGCCTCGGAGAAGACAGTCGAGGTGCCATTTCGAGTATTGAGGTCGATGAGATCAACATCAAATCTCGAGACCTTAAGGTTGGAGACATACTAAAGCTTGGCAAGGACCAAAGAGTACCCGCGGACGTTGTCATACTCAAAAGCCAAACAACTGAATCCTCGGTCGCCGTCCCTTCGGTTCCAACCGCTTCACTGGAGTCATCCGCCGAGGCCGCTCCGCTTGTAAAACCTCTCGAAGAGCCTCGTACTGCGGAGACTTTGAATGCAACGAAGAATATAAAACAGTCGACCTCCCTTGAAAGCTCCACACCGTCTGCGAATGCTAGTGGAGTTGGCGAGACATTTCTCCGGACTGATCAGCTTGACGGTGAGACTGATTGGAAATTACGTCTTGCTTCGCCTTTGACACAGTCTCTGGATCCACGTGATTTTACGCGGCTAAAGATTGTGGCCGGGAAGCCCTCTAAAGAAGTCAACGAATTTGTTGGTACAGTTGAATACGGCCTACAAACGGCACAAGGGGTGGCTAAAAGAACTGTGAACGATTCCGAAAATACTGTCAAGACATCACCATTGACGATAGACAATACAGCTTGGGCTAACACGGTACTTGCGTCCAATGCCACTGTTCTAGCAGTAGTGGTATACACAGGTGCACAAACGCGGCAAGCTCTGTCTACGTCCCCATCGCGTTCGAAAGCTGGTCTCCTAGAATATGAGATTAACAACCTCACGAAGATACTGTGCGCCCTGACTCTGACACTTTCCTTTGCGCTTGTTGCAATCAGAGGCATCGAAGGTCGTCCAGGCCAGCAATGGTACGTAGCTGTAACACGATTTCTCATTCTCTTTTCAACTATTGTTCCCATCAGTCTTCGAGTGAACCTAGACATGGGCAAATCGGTGTACGCTCGTTTCATTGAACGGGACCGTGACATTCCTGGGACAGTGGTCAGGACAAGCACCATTCCAGAAGAACTTGGACGGATCGAGTATCTTCTGAGCGACAAAACGGGCACCCTCACCCAGAACGAGATGGATCTAAAGAAGATTCATGTTGGCACTGTTTCATACGCTAACGAAGCCATGGATGAAGTTCGGACCTACGTTCGCCAGGGGTTCTCTACAGGTATAACAACTGACGCTACACAAACAGCGTCTTTGGTCACTCCTTCGTCTACATACGCTTCTACTTCCACAGGTGCTTCGACGACAAGGACACGACGAGAAATTGGCTCCCGGGTTCGAGATCTTGTCTTGGCGCTTGCACTTTGTCATAGTGTTACACCATCTACAGAGGATGATGAAGGACGGAGTGTTACCACCTACCAAGCTTCTTCCCCAGACGAGATTGCAATTGTCAGATGGGCGGAGAGTGTGGGGCTTCGACTACTGCATCGGGACCGACATACTATCACTCTTCAATCTGTAGATACGTCTCGAATTGTGGTTCGAGTTAAGATCCTCGAAGTCTTTCCGTTCACATCATCCGGAAAGCGCATGGGCATAATTCTGCAATTCTCCCAGGGGACAGAGTCTGCCGTTTCTTCTGCGGAAAGTCCGGCGGAAACCTGGTTCTACCAGAAAGGCGCAGACACAGTTATGACCTCGATCGTCGCCGCAAATGACTGGCTTGACGAAGAGACGGCAAACATGGCTCGAGAAGGCCTTCGTACTCTGGTCGTTGGAAGGAGGAAGTTGTCAATCCAACAGTACAACGAGTTTTCCACGCGTTACAAGCAGGCTTCAATGTCTTTACAAAGCCGGGATTCGAGCATGGCAGAAACCGTGAAAGACTATCTCGAACACAATCTGGAGCTTCTTGGCGTCACTGGTGTTGAAGACAAGCTCCAGAAGGATGTCAAATCCTCCCTCGAGCTCCTCAGAAACGCTGGTATCAAGATTTGGATGTTGACGGGCGATAAAGTGGAGACTGCTCGATGTGTCGCTGTTTCCGCAAAGCTCGTTTCGCGAACTCAATTCATTCATACCATCACTCACCTTTCCATTGCGTCTGGCTCCTCCGCCGCACTTGATACTCTATCCCTTCTTCGCTCCAAACCTGAAACTACGGCCCTCCTTATTGATGGCGATTCGTTGTCTTACTTTCTGACATACCATCGTCAAGACTTCATCTCTGTCGCCGTCCGCCTGCCGGCGGTCATCGCTTGTCGTTGTTCTCCGACTCAAAAGGCTGATATTGCCACCCTCATCCGACACTTCACTCGAAAACGAGTCCTATGTATTGGAGACGGGGGTAACGATGTATCAATGATACAAGCTGCTGACGTTGGTGTTGGTATCGTGGGCAAGGAAGGGAGACAAGCTTCTCTCGCAGCAGATTTTTCTATAACCACCTTTCACCATCTTACCAAGCTTCTCGTTTGGCATGGCCGCAATTCCTATAAACGATCGGCTAAGCTTGCACAGTTTGTCATCCACCGGGGCCTGATCATTTCTGTTTGCCAGACGTTTTACAGCATTGCAACCCAGTTCCAGCCGCACGCTCTGTACCGTGATTGGCTGCTTGTTGGCTACGCGACAGTGTATACCATGACTCCTGTGTTCAGTTTAGTGCTCGACAAAGATGTTGACGAAGGGCTGGCCAATCTCTATCCGGAGTTGTACAAAGAGCTCACTACCGGCAGAAGTCTGAGTTACCGCACCTTCTTTGTCTGGGTTGCGGTCAGCATCTATCAAGGCGGCATAATTCAGGGTCTCAGCCAAATTCTCGTCAATCTGGACTCGGAGCGGATGGTCAGTGTGAGTTTTACGGTGTTGGTCATTAATGAGTTGATCATGGTGGCCTTTGAGATAGTCACATGGCACTGGATCATGGCCGTAAGTATAGTGGGCACTGGCGCCATCTATGTGGGAAGTGTGCCATTCCTGAGTGGATACTTTGATTTGGGCTATGTTTGGACTTGGGGGTTCGCATGGAGGGTGGTAGCGATATCTGCTATTAGTCTCATACCGCCGTACTGTATTAAAGTGCTGAGGAGAACGCTAAAGCCGCCGAGCTACAGGAAAGTGCAAGGACTGTGAGGTGGCGTGGCCATGGCGTTTTGCTTGATGGTTACTTGGGAAAGTGCATTAATGGTCTGAACGATTTCAGGAGACTTCAGCTTATGGTATGGCATTTTAGCAGGAACGACATTCATAGAGTTTATTTTCTGATGTCCGAATTTCGCCAAACATTGGTTGCGTGAAATTATGAATGACGGGGATTACAAGACTCTGCAAGTTGTACAAAAATAAGCGTTGCAAAGAATGGTACTTTGTATACCCAAAACACGCTCTTGAAAAAAATTGAGCTTCATCTACGTAAATAAGACAAATTAGCAGTAGCAATGATAGTTCAAGGGTAGAATTCGAGCTTCCCATGCTCGAGGTCGGGGTTCGAGTCCCCGTCATTGCAATCCGGAATGTTCCTTATTTTAACTTTGACATGGTACTGCTTGAGGCGATTTTTTTTGATCAATAAATGACATCAAAACCCGACACGATGGCGTCTCTCTCTCGCAAAGAGTCTGAAGCTGAGGTACGATCGTGGGGCTTCTCTCACGTCTTCACTTGGACCGATGGCCCGTATGCCTCTCTACTCTATTTCTTATCATCCCCATCACCAACCCGAATACCGCATCTCGGAATCCCTAGCTGACATAATGCACCGGCGCAGAAAGGCTCACTACGCTCCCCACTCCCATAATTGCCGTACAACCCACCTGATCCGCCGCGGTACCCTCACAATCCATTATCCTAAAGAAGAAATGTCGACCAGAGAGACATTTGGAGTGGGTAGCAGAGTCGACGTTGAGGCCGGCAGGGTGCATGAGGTTTGGATGGGTGACGAGGGATGCGAGTACATTATTGGGGAATAAGGAAGGGGGAAAGGTGGAAAGAGATGGTGAAGGGCGAATGGAACAGTCGCCGGCATGGAAGTGCGGCACATATGGAACGCTCCTCCTGTGGGTTATACCTCGATACTTCAAAAGATTGTGGTTCGACGAAGGCTCCGGTGCTATTTACAACTATGCAACAATGGATGATATGCCGAAGATACTGCCAGAACCGATACCCCAGGGTATAAAAGTCAGCAGATCGCTTCTCCACGACTGGACCATGTTACAAAGGTCACTGCAACCATGTTTCTTTTAGGTACTCCATGAACTTGGGAAAAAGTGCTTTTCCGCTCCGTTAACTTTTAGCATGTGTCGCCGTCCCACTTGAGTTCCTTGCCCGAAATAGTGCAATGCTTCAACTCCGATTACTGCTCGTATTTCTTTTCCCACCGGACGCTTGCCCCAAGATCTTCCTCTTCAGGACCTCCGCCGCCCCAAGTGGCAGAGCCTGGTTGCTATACTGCGAGTACCCTGTGGAGTCACTCTCGGCATATTGGCACGTCTTTCTCTTCTTATTGCTGAAAGTCCCCAACAGGGAGGAAAGTAATCCAGTGTAGTCGGAGTTGGATGAGCCTGGTCGTTTGTGATAATTCCCCGCGCCACCGAGACCGTGACGAACGAAGGCTCTTCGAGGGCGGTTCTGCGATTGTTGCGGGGGCGAAGGTAAGAATAGGTGCGCGGGCTTCAGAGAGGATTCTGAAGCGGTGGAAAATGAGGATGCCGTCATTTCGCTTGGAAAGATTGGGAAGTCTGGCTCGGGGGACGGCTGTCCTTGAGAAGGTGGAGCAACTTGGTGACTCGAATGCGACGGCCCTGGAGGAGTGGGCGGAGCTTGGGATTCCGGATGCAGTGGTTGGGCCGGTGGTGGAGGAGAGCCCTCTTGCGGGGTGGTGCGGTCGTTGGAGTCGGGAGGTACAGGTAAGGAGCTGTCTGGTGCGGGCGGAGGATCACGAGTTGAAGACGGGGGTTTGGAGAGGGGAGGGGCTGGAAAGAGGGAATATTTGGGCTTTTTCACGTCCATAGTCGGAAGTTAGGAAAGGGATTGGGGAAAGGTCCCCTGCAGAAGGTCAAAGCATGGACCGAAAAGAGAGAGTGGAGCGCGTGGGTGGGAGATGCGAGAGGGAGAATGGGTAAAGCGAAAGAATAGGAAGATGCAAGTTGAAAAAGATGTGTTAATGCTGGGTGGAGCGGGTGGTGACACGAGACGAGTTGGGTTACGGAGTAGGTAGTTGAGTTGAGTAGGATGTTATGAGCAGAGAGCAAAGCGCAAGTTCATATTTCTTGATGCTCAGTCTTTTCGGGGGTTTTTTTTCGGTTTTTTTGGGCATGGGGTGGATTTTTAATAGCGTGGTCATTTCAAGTGATGCTTTGGATACTTGTATACAATGATACTCTAGCTAATAATTAATTCGATATGCCTCAGCCACAAAAGGTAGGGAGAGGAGGGAGTAGAGTAGAGTAGAGTAGACCATGTACCGTATGTCTAAGGTATTTGCCTAAGGTAGGTACCTTAACTTTGAGGATTTTGGGACCAGGAGCAGCAAAAGGCTAAGGCCAACAAGTAACCAAAAAGACGCCAATTATCATTATTATTCATTATTATTATGATGATGATGATGATGATTGTGAAGTTATTATTTATTGGTTGACCAATGGGAGGATATGTATGATTCATAGAAATTCCAAAGAGTCATGGTATATTTAAGTAAGGTACGTACACAATTACACAATTACACAAGGTAAGTAATAAGGTAGACCTTGTAGGTGTTATTATAATGCCAAAACATGATTTCCCCAAGATTTCCCCAGGCTACAATACTTTATTCACGATTTAGGCGGGGATCCTTTGCGCCTTACATAATAATAATCGGAATAACCAGAGTAATCAGAATAGGTAGGTAATCATAACAAACAGCATTCGATTTATTTCTTCTTGGGTATTACAAGCACAGTAATTTAATCAAATGAGTGAAACGTTTAATATCTAAGGTAGGGTACACCGTACATCAGAATGGAGAGATTGATACTGAACCGTAGCTAGTGTGCTAGTAATACACTGTGAGAGGAGCGGCAGTACTGTAGCGGCCCGAGACATCATTTCCCCTGGGTCAGAGTTCAAAACAGATTAATAATACCCGTATTGAACTGATAAAACTCGCAAAGGTACTTTAGTGTTTGATACTATGTTAGGTACTTCCTGGAAAGAAGCCAAGAAGGAAGAGTATGGTACGGTAAGTAAGATACTCTACTTTAGAGCGAGTGACATGCTGTACGGAGTAAAGTAGGCTAGAATTCATTCTCGTGGCGCCCACATCGGATAAGTTGCGGCAAGCACCAGAAGCGCTGCGGGGTGCATGAAGTTAAAAGAATCTTACTTTAAAATACTGTACCTCCGTAATATTCACCACCGTCCACGCGTGACGGGGGCTCCAGGGCAAAAGGTCGTCCCCAATCCTCCCTAACATTTACCACCATTCTGTCCACTCCTACCGTGCTTCTTACCTCCTACGGTCGGTTCATCGACCAAGGTAAATGTAGGAGTAGGTAACTAGGGGAGCGGGTAGTTAGGTATCTGATACCAAACAGAAAACTATCTCCCTGCCTTCTCAGCCACACGAGTGGAATATCCCACTTCCTCATCCTCTTATAGTCAAGATTCATCTGTCGCTCACCCTACTTCCTGATATTCCTTCCAAATGTACCTGAATACAAATCTTGCTCCGCTCTACACACCCTTCAAGCCATGCATCCTGGAGCGGAGTCATGACACCATGTACCGGCATATGCCCTGTAGACCTTCATCCGGATTTCCTGGTATCCATGCTAGAGCGAACCCGACTCCAATCTCCCACAACGCTTTCATCTCCTTTCTACCCGGGCAATCTGAGCAACCACCTGTACGCAGGTATCAATGCTCGACGGGACACCGAAAATAATAGGCCCTGCGTAGACCAAACCTAGCGCCATACGCTACTACTTCACTCAATTTTTCCTGCTGATTTGCTGTAATTCAAACATCTCACAGTCCAGCGTACTGTTGCTTCCTTGATTGCACCTTTTCAAAGGCCATCCTCTGTTACTCCCGATCTTTAACTCCTCTGACGAAAGCCAACAACCGCAGAGCGCCTGCAGGCGTAACTCCCTCACATCTTCTGGCCATACCCACACTCTCAGGTCTCGCAATCTCGAGCGCGCGCAGCTCCTCTGTGCTTAACCCATGGACTTTCGAATAGTCCAAGTCAGTTGGCAACCTTAGCTGCTCGTCTCTCTCCAAAACCTTGATTGCTGCTTTTTGCTGCTCGACGTAAGGGGCATACACACTTTCAATACCCACCCGAGTGCGAACCGTTCGAGAGTAATGCGCAATCTGAGGCACGTGAGGTACTAGAGAATCGACGGTAACCCCATTGAGGCGTAAGAGCTCAAAGGCTGAGCGTGATGCTGCGTTTTGATGGACTTGGAAACCCTTCGCGGTCCAGGCGGATGAGCTCATGCGAACGTTTTGAAGCACTGTCTGTAATTCCTGCATTTCAGTAGCGAGAGTAGAGAACTGCTCCCAGCGTTTGTCGCCAACGACTCCAGCAATTCGTCCTTTCGCAGTAAGGCGTAGATCAGCGTTATCGGCACGAGCACTCATTCGATACTCGCTCCGAGATGTGAACATACGGTAAGGTTCACTAACGCCTTTAGTAATTAGATCATCGATCATAATTCCAATGTAGCCATCGCCTCTGCCCATGGTCATTTGAGCCTTCCCCTGTGACGCGAGGCCAGCGTTGATACCCGCAATGATACCTTGAGAAGCTGCCTCTTCGTAGCCGGTAGTACCGTTGATTTGACCTGCCAAGTAAAGACCGGAGATCAACTTTGTCTCGAGGGTTGATCGGAGACTACGAGGATCAACATAGTCATATTCGACCCCGTAGCCTGGTTGCAACATCTTGACATTTTCAAGCCCCGTTATTGTGTGGAGCATTGCATCTTGTGCAGCCCGAGGTACCGTCATGGAGATACCATTGGGATATACAACATCAGTGTCAAATCCTTCGGGCTCGAGCCATATCTTGTGGCTGTCTCGGTCCCCGAACCGAATGACTTTAGACTCAAGAGATGGGCAATACCGAGGTCCCTTGACGGTTTCTCGTATATGAATACTCTGGTCCAGGTTATCCTGAATGATCTGGTGAGTCGCTGCATTAGTCTGTGTTCCGTAACAGTGAAGCTGGTCTTGAGCGGTGACTGCATCACTGAGGTAAGAGAATGGTACAGGAGGGTCCTCGCCGGGCTGAATTTCCAGTCGCGAGAAGTCTATGGAGTTTTTGTCGAGTCGAGGGGGAGTGCCTGTCTTCAGTCTGCCCAACTTGAACCCTGCATCTCGCAAAGATTTGCTAAGCCCAAACGTAGCTGCCTCGCCCATGCGTCCACTGTGGTACACTTCCAAACCGACATGAATCTCCCCACCAAGGAAAGTGCCTGTCGTAATGACAACTTTCTGGCAGTCGAGGACCACACCGGATTCGAGCCTAACGCCCACTATCCTCTGGCGAGAGCCGTTCGCAGCTGGTACAGTCACGATGTCCGCGACTTTCCCCTCCAAGACACCCAAACCCGGCGTAGCCAATACTTCCGCCTTCATCTCTGTCTTGTAAATCGCTCGATCGATTTGTGCCCTCGGTCCCCAGACAGCCGGACCCTTTTTTCTGTTCAGAATTCTGAAATGAATCCCTGCCTTGTCGACAATACGGCCGCATAGCCCATCCAAAGCATCGATTTCGCGTATCATCGTACCCTTTCCGATTCCACCAAAAGAAGGATTGCAGGAGCAGACGCCCAAATTTGACACAGATGGAGTGACCAGGGCCGTACGTGCGCCTGATCGAGCTGCAGCGGCCGATGCTTCGGTTCCTGCATGACCACCTCCAATGACTACTACATCATATGTACTGAAGGGTTTCAGTAGCACGGTGCAAAGCGGTTTGGAGTTCAAGCGGATTATACTGCGTACCTGGTACTTTCGGTGATGGTGGCAAAGCCCCGTGCGGAGAACACGAGCATTGACCGCACACGGGGACTGTGGCCCCAGCGCAGGAGTGTCATTGGTCGCAAAGAAAGGACTCGTCGGAAAGTGGGTCAAATGGTTGAAGGAGCGAGATATGACTGCTATGGGAACTATAACGTACATATACATTGACGATGAACCTGCTACCGCTAAGCCCGACTGGGCTTCCCCGTAATGAAAACAACTTGCCTGCTTCTATCAATAATTTCTGGAACCACTCAGCCTACTCTATCTACTCCAAAATTAATAAACATTACCTACCTTTTCCTACCTTTAGCGTTATCATAATCATAGCCTCCTTGACCGTATTCCAGAAGACTTTGCCTTACAAATGAACTTCGCCAGGTCTATCACTCACCACTACGATTACAGAAAAGATCTAGACTCTGACTCAACACCATATAGAACGACAGGCCATTCGAAGAGGGACAAGGCAATGATCGCGATGAGCAATTATGACACCTTCGCTTGTCTGTCCAAGGGACGTGCGCATGGTGCTGTCTGAAGAGGTTTTGCGAAATGGTCAAAAGAGCTGAACGAACGGAAACCAGCTGCGTCAATGATCATGTGCTTTGCATGTTTCATCCTTTGGAAATTTTGCACTGAGTCGAATACCGCTCCCATGCTACCTTCGACCCGCTTCCCTCCTCAGTCGCGCCGCTGCCGATGGAAGCCCTTCCTCTGGCCAGCTGGAGACAGCATCCTCAACCTCTTCCAGAAATGTTGTGCTATTGTGTATGCTTGTAGCACCAAGGACGACTCTCACACCAGGTGAACTAGCATTGACTTGTGCCACCATCTTGGCCTCTTCATATGTTGCACCTCCAACGATAAAGACTACGATGTCTTGTGGTTTATCTCTTGTTGTTCCTCCGCCTTCGATGAAAGGATACTGCTGCTCTTTCAGCCGCGCTTTGATCAAATTTTGTAGTGTTGCTTCTAAGCGTGGAGAATGTTGGGTGTAAACATTTTCAACCCCTTTGAGCCCTTTAAACCTATCGCGAGCGCCAGAGAATATCGAGGAAGATTCAAAAAGATCAGAGAAACCTCCAGCGGCGGGAGCCGCTTGAAGAGAGTGATGATACGCAAGCAATTTCGTTACCAAGTCCACTCGACGTGCGGGAACGTTGCCAGCAGCAGTGAGGAGATCTAGCAGCATCGGTAAAGCATTGGACGGATGCTTCTCGTACCGAAGGGAGTATAACGCTACAAGGCGAAGCTTGCTGTCGGCCGGAATCTGGGGTGACGAAACAAGCCGTTGTACACTCTGAGAAGTTGTCAGTGAAGGGTAAAACTTCGGCGGGAAAGACTTGATGGTCACCTTGACATCGTTCGCGTGATTATCATTGCAAGCAAGGCTTTGCTCGAGCTCGCTCACATCCAACAAGCCATCAGCACCCACACGCCTGCTAAGCTCCCCAACCAAAGTCACATGTTTACTGACGTTACCAGACAACTTCCTGAATTCGGGAAAATCCTCAACGAATCTCTTCATATCCGCAATTGACTCAATCGCTGCATTGCTTTTCGTCTTCGACTGGTACTGTTCCACATACTCTTTGATGTTTCCACCGAGGTCACCAAAGTTGAGATACATGTTCTTCTTGAAAAAGGGGTCCTGGTCTTGCGAGAGTACAATTTCTTTGAGTTCTGGTCGGACATCCGGTACGTCACTCAAGTCAACTTTGCCGTGGTAAATTCCAAGTAGCTCGTGTACCATGGCTTGATATGTCCACTGGGTTAAGAGAGGGGTAATCGGGTCATCTCTTCGGTCCAGTATGAGCAATATTGAGGGGGTGTCTATTTTCCTAAAGTCGAAAAGTTGCTCTTCCTGGGTTATCTGATATCTTACTTCTGTGGCAAGTTTCTTTGCCATCAAGCTATTTTTCTCGTACCGTACCAACGGCTTCTTCTTCAACGATAATACAAGGGCTATCACTCCTTCAGTACATCTTTGAAGTGAATCTGGACTCCAAATATCAGGACTATTGCCCCAGAGGCGCTGCTTTGGAAAACCGAGATCGAGATTGAGTAGATCGGTATTCACGACGATGTAGTCGGCGAAGTACTCTTGAATAGCCCTGACTACTTCATTGTTGTCTGCTTCGGCTAGTCTCTCCAAAGAAGATTTGCGAATGACGTTGCTGAAATCTGTAGAAGATTATTAGAATCCAGGGAGACTTACTCTGAAATCTATATCCTCACATATTGCATATTCACTGTATTTTGGATCCCGAAACTCTTCGATGAGGTGTTGTATTGAGTCCGGCGAAGGCCGAACAAAACATATGCAGCGCAGATGGCGCATCTTCTCTCGAGAGACGTTATCAAGGCGACTGTACGGACCTATTAGCGCGAGAGTTCTTGACAATTGCTCGTTTGACTTACTCGACGAGATATACTTCGTGGTTGAGCAGTGCGGATTGGGTTATGGCGGTGGAGACAATGGACACCTGTACGGATGTCAGCCCAAACCCGTCGCATCTCCATAACCCTAGACTCGCACTGTCTCACTATCGAGCAGGAGAATCTTCATCTTGGCGGATGAAGATGCCACAGCGGTATCGCCAGCTGAGACCATCTTGGAAATATAACCTGAGACTGCTGAGACCACGTCCATGATTGCAAGGGATGGCGAAAGATACGAGAGGGTGGTTTCGTCGATTCCGATTCATCGGACCCTTTGCCTTGAATTAGAGTATGTGTCCACTTCACTAGGAACTTGCAGTATTTCGATTGCTGCGATGAAGTCGTTGCTTGGGGAGGAGGGTTAATGCGTGAATCAAGTAGTTAAGAAATAAGGCCGCCCGGGGCCCTGGGGCCCAACAAAAATATAAGGTAGGGGGTAAGGTAGCCCGGGTACCGGGTAAGGTGCCTAAGGTAGGAAAGTGGGTTAGTTAGCAAGCGCCAAGGCTCGGCGCGTCAGTTTCAATTACGGTATTGACCATACTCATAGGTACAGTACTCTGTGTACTACTCCTACTCTAGATTGCTTCTGGGACTGCATCGATCCAATATTCATCATGGACTCATGAAACTCACGAAGCTCGATACTCTAATGCTCATTTATCCATGTCCGACATTGGAACAAGCACGCTTCTGATTGTATCTACAAATCTATTCTATCTGATCTATAGAGTATCTCCTTTCTGCGCTTGCCCAAAATGTTGCCGTACATCAACATTCGTGAGCTGCACCATCGTCCCACTCTTTTACACATATAGTAGGCTAAGGAAAAGGACAGCCTTCCAATATGCTAGCTCTGCTACGGGAGCTTCAGTTGATGAACGTGAGAAAATCGCCCTATGCTGCCTTCGCATCATCACAGTGTCTAAATTAGATCGTGGCAGTGAAGCTCATCGTCTCCTTCCTCCTCTCCTACCCGCTTGCCGGAGTCCTCAAGCGTATACCAGATGCAAAACCCTACCAGAAGAACCTCTTCATCATCCTGTACGTCAGATCGCCTAGTCATCCTCATACTTTCTGATTCGTGACCAGGGTCTCGCTATTCTACCTAGTTGGGCTGTTCGACCTCTGGTCCGGCATCCGCACCCTATTCATAAGTTCAGCTGGTGCATACCTTATTGCTTCCTACGTGGACGATCCTTTCATGCCATGGATAGGATTTGTATTCCTCATGGGCCACATGTCTCTCAATCATATTCATCGTCAATCCGCCAATGTGACTGGCAAAGTTGACATCACTGGTGCGTTTGCGAGAAAAACACCGAGGCTTGAAGACTTGCTGACCACAGAACCAGGGGCACAAATGGTATTGGTTATGAAGGTGAGCCCTCGAGTACCTTATGCAATGCCTACTGTTCAAAACCCTTACGATGGATAGCTTACGGCCTTTTGCTGGAATGTACATGACGGCCGGCTGCCGCAGAAGGATCTTGCAGCCTTTCAGCGCGAAAGAGCCCTTCCGCAACTCCCGAGTCTTTTGGACTTCGCTGGCTATGTCGTACGTCCATAATCTCCATGCAAGGGAACTTCTCTAAGTAATCCAAGCTCTTCTTTCCCTCCCTTTTCGCCGGTCCTTCATTCGATTTTGTCGACTATCGACGATGGATTGAGACCAGCATGTTTGAATTACCAGGAGGAACAAACCCATCGGCAGCACCGAAAACGCGCAAGAAGCGGAGGATCCCTCGCAGTAGTACTCCAGCTACCATCAAGGCAGTGATTGGGCTCGTGTGGATTCTCTTGTTTCTCAAATTTGCTGGCTGGTACGACAGCAGTCTTGTCCTGGGAGACGACTATCTGAAGTATGGCTTTCTGAGAAGGGTCTGGGTTTTGGAGATGCTGGGCTTCTCCACTCGCATGAAGTACTACGGCGTGTGGTATCTTACCGAAGGGGCGTGCATACTCTCGGGTTTGGGCTACAAGGGCGTGAACCCAAAAACGAACAAAGTAGACTGGAATCGTTTACAGAATGTGAACCCTTGGGGTATCGAGTCAGCACAGAACTCTCGCGCCTATCTCGAAAATTGGAACATGAACACTAACCACTGGCTACGAAATTATATGTATCTGAGAGTGACCCCCAAAGGCAGAAAACCGGGCTTTCGAGCCAGTCTGGCCACGTTCGTAACCAGCGCTTTCTGGCACGGTTTCTATCCAGGATACTACTTGACATTCGTTCTGGCAGCGTTTTTGCAGACGATCGCTAAAAGTGGGTTCCCGAGCTAGCACTGTGCGGATTGTTCCCTTTCTCGTGTTCACTTTCTGGCCCCCGTTGATCTGTCATTTCATTAGTCAGGAGCTTCTACAGTCTGCTAATCCTGTTGCCAGATTTTCGCCGCCACATACGGCCATTTTTCCTCACTCCTGACGGGCAACGTCCAACGCCATACAAGATATACTACGATATCCTCTCCTACCTTGCTACTCAAACAGCATTCTGCTTTACCACGGTGCCTTTTGTTCTCCTTACCCTCCCGAACTCCCTTCTTGTCTGGACCCGCGTATATTTGTACGCCATCGTTGGAGCGGCTGCGTCAATGGCAATCTTTGCCTCCCCCGCTAAGCCCTGGCTTATCAAAAAACTGAGGGAGAGGAATCAGAACGCGCTACAACCGAACGAAAAGGCCGAACATCCACTCATGGGCTTGCCAAGTGATCCAGCAGGAGATATTAACGAGGCTGTTAGGGAAATCAAAGAAGAGGTTGAAGCGAGGAGAATGAGGGGCCAAAGCATCAGTATGCCTATTGGTGAAGATATGAAAGCTGCTGTAGAGCAAAAGCTTGGAAAAGAGATGTAGAATGGATCTCTCGGACCCAATACCGTGCTCTTGCGCTGTCCCCTTTTCCCTTCTTGGCGAGCGAAACTAATAGCTCGCGCGATCTCGCTCCGTCTTTCACCACGCCAACGACACTAGCGAGGAGACGTATGTTATACCCGCGACGCCGCCACGAAGAGATGTATGCGCAGGCGCTTTTACCATTAATTTCATCTGTCCGAGTGTCGATCCTGCGTTCTTCTAATAACCCATCCCTCACTTCTTGCCGTTCTTCAACCACTTCAACCACTTCAACCATGACCAACTCTTTATCACCTGCCTTTCTCATCAGCAACGCCTCGCTCTCCGTCACGCTTAGCTGTTGGGACCAAAATCCATCCCACGAACGCCAGTTGACGCCTCTCACCTATATAGAATGCAAACAAGCTATCGGTGACATCCCTATGGGCGAAAAAGCTCTTGCACCACTCTCATTTGGCAGAGACCCCGATGCAGGCTTTACAGTACCATACGTATGTATTTTGCCAGTCCATGTTGCTCTCTTTAAGCAAATCTAGTCTCGAAACCTCTTGAGAGTGTTCACTCTCTAAACGAATTCCAAGGCTACCCCTCCCCAAGTAAGCAAGACTGACCTGAGATAATGATCCAGAGTTGGGCATTCGGCCGTTGCGCCATTGAAATCGATGTTTTGCGGGAGGACGCCATGGAGAGGTCGACTTTCGCAGCTATCTTTAAGAGGGCATTCGACATTGCTGTCGAGTGCGTTATCAACCCGCCGCATTTGGGAGGACGAGGGCTGGTGGGGGAGAACGAGCAGCTCAAAGTTTGGATGTATGGGGTCGATCCTCAGGTCTCTTCGCCGGGGCTTGTGGAGTCAGACTTGGGCACCGCTGTGAATACGTCTTGAGTTAAGGTATGCATCATGCGTAGAATCATCCGCGATTTGATCGCACTGAAGGTTGTCCGCGTACCGCTGCCCGTCTTTGTACAGTATTGATAGCGTTGAGAATACAGGCTTTCAACAGCATTCCACCCGTTTTCTTGATTCGGAAGACCCCAACCTGAAACTACCCCGATGGTTTTGGGTTCGTGGAAACATTAGGATTGTGAAGGATGAATCTCTTTGACTCCCTGTATCAAGCATCCCCTAACAACTCGAGCCAGCCTATCTGCCCGTCAGAGGACACGAGTAGAACAAGTAACCCTAGAGTATGACGATTGTCGACTTCAGGGGATTCCACAGCTTTGTGGCCAAATTCATGACCAGATCTTATTGGTCTTTGAAAGTCAGAAATTCTCGGTCATTGGTCAAGACTAGTTACTCTAGCTACCACGTAGCTATGGTGGGATGGAACTTACTGGCTGGTTAACCGGCACGATTCATATCTAGCGAAGGTGTAAACAATGCCACTTACATCCGACAGAGCACCCTTATTGACTGTGAGTCCATGCAACCACAGGAGCCTGGAAAAATAGGATCCAAGTGTAAACGGAAGACATATCCATTCCCAGATAAAGACATTGATAATCTATTAGCTACATTGCTCGTGTCGCTAGAACGCTAGAAAGCTATTACCGTGGAGTGATAGAGTGCAAGTTCGTATCCAAGTGCTCGCTCATCGTGGCGTATACTCCGTGCTAGATAACGTTGTACTCGTACATATCTCATAATGAATATTAGAGTGAGGAGGGCTTTAAGTTTGCAAGTGTGAAATTTAAACTGGCGTCGAAAAATCTGTTCGTCAGGTTTGAAATCGTAAAAAGGTCGTTGGCGCGTTATCTCCGTCCGCTTAACGGGCAGCAACCGCTACGAGAGCGACAATAGCAACAATGATTAGCACTCCGAATCCAGACATGGCGCGATTGATATTCCGCCACCATCTCGCATTCTCGTGCCGCGCCTCGTCAACAGCTCCCAGTTGCTTCTCAAGATCTTCAAGCACCTGGGTCTGGTGAGGTACCTCCTTTCTTTTCGCGCTGATGACTCCCGGCGTTGGAGGCAGCGGTAGGAAGGCTGCTATGAACCATGCTTTTGGAAGGGTTAGCAGTGAACATTTATGATCATGGGAAAGCTTCGAGTCACCTGGAGGAAAGATGAAGCCAACGGCAAAGAGTAATATTTGGGCCGTGCGTTTGCTCAGAGCATTGCCCTCAGCTTGTTCATCTAAGCTCGGGGCCAAGAAGATGGTTCGCCGCCTGCTAAGGGATGCTCTGTCATGCCACAGGTGTGGGGACCGATTTGGCGGTAGTCTGTGTCGCGGATGACCTCTGACCTCGGCCAGGTCGAGTCCTCCGGGTCGCACCCGCCCAATCGCTAAGGAACTCCGTCGTCGTCGATCCACTGTGTCTTTAGCGCGGGTCCGAGGCCGGAACATTCTTAGCGAAATGTTCTCTGTGGATGTCGACGGACGTCTATCTGAGCGTGCTTTCGATGTTGAAGTTGCAGATAGGGGACGGGCATAGTAAGCTCTGTCCATTGAGATTAGCAGATGTCCAGTCCATTTGTGCAACGTCGTACTTGGCCCAAGCTGGGATGCTATCGCGAAAGAAACTGGCTCTTGACCCACGCTTCGTGATTACGCTGTATCGTTTGTCTCTTGATGCAACGTCCAGGTACTCAGAGCCCCTTGATCCTGGTATTGGCGGTAGCGGGGTCGACAGGTCGCCTTCTGGCTCGTTCACCACGCGAATGGTTGAGCCGGTAAAGTCTCTTTGGGGAAAGGCAGCTGAATTTGGTAAAGGAGGCAGATTTGAGCTTTCTCGCCCTGGCGGCGGACTAGGCAACGGAGGCAAGTCTGAGCTTCCTCGAGGATTCATAGCGGTTAACGAAGACTTGCTCACTCGAGAGGACTCTGGAAGCCATGTTGTATGACTGCTCCTCCCCTCTGACTGTGAGCCAGTCCCTTCGGATGGGACAGTGGAGAGATGCGGATTCCAACGTTCTTGGTTGCGCTCTAAGGTCCGCGGTGGTTCTCGAGATGTGGAATTTGGCGGATCCACCCTATACGAGAATCAAAGTCAGCATATCTCTCTTACAAACAGGCCCTCAGACTTCTATGCAACTTCAAGCCACAACGTTGAGAGGACTGGCTTCAATTCCAAGGTATATTCCAAAGTCTCATGCTGTGGGAACCCCGGTCGAACCCAAATGACACGCTCAGTCCGACAGCACTGCGACATATGGTGGACATATAGGGAGCAAGAAGGGCTTCATTCACCTGAAAACTCTTTCTGGAGTACAAGTGATGATAGCTGACCAAGGAAAGGATAATGCAGAAATGTACGTACCATGACGCAGAAGCCGATGGTGGCCTTATGACAGGATATTGAAGATTCATCAAGTCCTGGCTAGATGCACGCACATTTGCATACAATGGTACAGAAGAACCCCGCCGTTGATGAGGCATTGGGTGACCAGGTGAGACGGGCGAGCTTGGCGATATCGGAGAGACTAGGGAATCCCTTTCACCTATCTCCCTAGTGACTGGCTGCTGCGGAGTTGATAAAGATAGATTAGATTTCGAGGAGCCTGGTCGAGCCGTATTCGGAAAGGCGGAATAAGAGGCACGCTTCCGTCCATCTCGGGTCTTTCTGACAATGACAGTCCCGGTAGAATTCGAAGACGAGAGAGATGCATCAGAATCCTTTGAAACAGGTTCTCGGGGAGCATCCCTTGGGTTTGCAGACCCATATATTTCGGAGCTCTCGAGCCCAGGAGAGACACTCGGAAGCTGCACGATATCGTCGGACATTCGACCATTGTCAATGTCGATGCCCTCATCCATTGCCAGGAAGGTTGTACTTGTGTCAGGTCCCGATGTACTCCTGTGGGTGGGAGTACGTAAGGCATCTTCGGTGTCGGCGATTCTGCTTCGAAGCGGTGAATATGATGTTGCCGTGTTCAGTGTGGCTTCAACATTGTTCCTTGCTCTAGTTTGAGGTTCCCAGTCATTGCAACCGCCCACCCCGGGTCCAGATGACGCTCCTCGTCCGTCGTACAACTTAGGCGAGAGAATCTGGGAAGGCTTGGTGGGAAAGGGAGTGCTTGCATATATCTGCGCCTGAGGGTCTCCAATGATGCGAAGTGTGGGTGATGCTCTTTCGTTGATATGGGACTCTGATCGCTCGTGGAGTGCTGCCCGTCGGGGCGGAGAGCCCTTTGGAGGGCTTGGAGGGAGATCCATAATGGACGGCAGATTGCATAACGTCGGTGCACTAAGGTCGGGCTCGACTATATGGTCTGATCGCTGGTGAAAATCAAGTTGTAGAAGAAGATGGTGAAAGATAGTCGTCGGGTAGGATACGAGATAATTAGATGGATGATAAAGTAGTGAATTGGGATGTATTAAAAAGAGGGAGTAAGAGCCGGAGAGAGAGAAAGAGGGACAAATGAATGTGGTGAAGTCAAGTGATATACATAATAATAATCATAATAGTAATGAGAGAGTGGAAGGAAGGAAAGGAAAGGAAAGGAAAAGAAAAGGGAAAAAGGTGAAGTTGTTGGAAAGGATGAAGAGGATAAGGATGAAGATGAAGATAGATGAAAATGAAGAATTTTGGCTTCAGGGGTCGAGGCAGAGGTTTGGTGGGATGAAGTCGAATACCGTACTCCTTAGCGTCAGGTACAGAGTGGGGGGGGGAGGGGGAGGTGAGACCACGATTAGGGTAGCCTCTAATAAAACTGATAAAATAAGGGTATAATAATGTAAGTTATACTGATTCTTTTGCTTCGAGGAAATATTAGTGGGAAGAAGAAAAGGATGGTACTCGTAGTAAGATTGAAGAGAGATGAAGAGAAAGATGGAAGAGAGTGTGGGATTACTTATGATTATTAGAGTACATACAGTGATACATACTCACATAACCTACTCCATAGCATTGTTACTACTCCTTATACTCGCGGCTCAAGACAGAGGAAGAGAAAGAACCTGGACACACAGTGGATAGCATCAATTGACCCAAATGCTTTTCGTTCCTCCTTCAGGCTCCACATTCTTTCGGTTGGCCCTGGCTTCATTAATTGTCGTTAGTCAATCTTTTCTTCTTCTTTTGAAATCAATCTTAACTAATCGATTAAAAAGGATATAAGATAAAAGGTAATAATAAATAGGTAGAGTAGATATCATATAAATAGGAGGCCTAAATATAATAAATGTGTCACGTCTAAGTTAATAATAATTAATAAAACTCGCGACGCGTTAAAGTGCTTTTTCTTCTTAGCTTGTTTCAATCTTTAATCTCCTGGTGGCTGCAGCGGCATCCTGCACCGTCGGAGAATCGGAGTCGCACCTGTCAACCGGCCAAATTTCGGCAGATCTTATTTTTGACTTATATGTACCCTCGTACTAGGCTCGTACGTAAGGTACCGTAAAGTATAAATAGTCTTTCCCACCTTAGACCAAAGTGCGGAGTAATTCCCCCTCTTTATCTACCTTATCAACGAAAGGAGGTAGACTAAGAGTAAGAGACTTGCGTAGCAAAACAGGATGCACTGATGCAGACCATTTCATTTGCCTTTGGTTTTATTACAATCTCAAAAAAAAAA
>NKYR01000101.1:480-156416 GCA_003184365.1 Evernia prunastri
CCCACAGCCATCTACCACAACCACAACATGCCTGATTCATATGCCGTGATTCAATTACGTATTCAAGAGGCCTTAGCCACTATTGTCCCTGGAATAAAGCCTAAAATCACTCAATTGGCTGCTGAATACCATGTGCCCTACGATCAGCTCCTAAATCGCTACAATGGGATCCCACCCAAAGACAGCCACTCGTACGCCCTTACAGATCATGAAGAACAGGCTCTTCATCAATATATACAACGGCTCGATGGATTGGGAATGTCTTGTCGTCGTCCAATGCTTACAAGAGCTGCAAACTCCATTCTCCGCGAGCGCCCTGGCCCACCCAGACGCGTGGGCAGTCATTGGCCTACACGATTCCTAAAGCGCAATCCTCAGTACAAAATACGCAAACAAAAGCCTCTTGCATCCCAACGAAAGAATGCGCACAAGCCAGAGGCTATTCTAGACTGGTTCCAACGTTTTCAGAGGACTTGTCAAGAGTTTGGAGTACAAATTGAGGATACCTACAATTTCGACGAGACAGGCTTTCGAATTGGGGTTGGAAAGAGTCAATGGGTCATTACAGAAGAAAGAACACTTCCACTCTATCAAACGGACGCCGACAATAGAGAGTATATCACTTCAATTGAGTGTGTCAGTGGTTCAGGCTATGCGCCTCCCCCGATGTTGATTCTGGCTGGAAAACAGCACCTTGGCAACTGGTTTCAAGAAAGCCTCAATCCCGATACTTTCTGGGCTGTTAGCGACTCTGGGTACGCAAATGATGATCTGTGTGAGGCCTGGATCAAGCATTTCGATCGTTTCACGAAGAACAGGCGTGTGGGGACATGGAGATTGCTTCTATTTGATGGCTATGGTAGTCATCTTACAAGAGAGGTACTCAGCTATATGGAAGAAAATAACATTATTCCCTTTTGTCTACTCCCACACTCTACACACCTATGCCAGCCATTGGATGTGGGTGTTTTTCAGCCATTCAAGCATTGGCATACTGAAGCAATCGATACCGCAATGCGTCAGGCCAACGGTGACTACACAAAGATCGATTTTTTGGCCAATTTTCAAGCAATTCAGGATCAAGCTTTCACGAAAAGAATCATCATATCTACATGGCAGAAAACAGGCCTTATTCCCTACGATCCCACTATTGTTTTGGATCGCTTGGCTAGGTTTCAGCGGAGAGACTCTCCAACAAGGCCTACAACTCCAGAGCAAGAGGGACCTGATCTTGAAGACTGGCTCACACAATACACTCATCGTCAAGTCACACAATATGGGAAGGAACTACGGGATATGTATCCATCTGATCAGACACTTGACAGGTACATTCGTGGGGCAGAAGCGAAGATGCTTTCGGGTCTTCTCGCTGAGCGGGAATTAGATGCTGTCCAACAGGCTNAGGAACAAGAAGATCAAGTGGTTTAAAGCTACTGCAAGGAAGGCAAGGGAGTTGACTAAGCTCCGAGCAATCAAAAAGGCTCAAATGGATCATAGTAGTCCATAGTAATTATGTATGTGGGTGGGTAGGTAGAATAATTGAAAAAATCAGTATTGGGGTGGCATTAGCGTTGGGGTGGCCCATACAAAGTGTAGCGTGTATCCCATACGGTTATATATCACAAGTATGTATCGAAGTATCAAAGGACTTAGGTTTCAGCTGAGTGGAAGCTCTGAAGTAAATGTACTGTGACGCCAGTGGCTCCCCTGTCAAGCCACCTCATTCGTTGATCAAACGAGGTCAAAATTGAGTTTAGCGTCAGGTCCATTAGCGCCCGAATCTTTCTTTCGGCTCTCCTACGGTCCTACCCTGCCTACCGTGCTACCTTGCTTTCTTCTCTACTATCACACCGAGGAGACACTCTTTTTCTCACGTGTGGTACTGACGTCTACTATGCCAGATCCAAATGGCTTGGCTCCAACAGAACGCTCTCCCTTGCTCGGAAATCCTCCAGAGGAAAGGGAACGTCCCGCACCCGAGAGCCATGGCTCCGCTCAGAACGGATCAACAAACGACGTTGAGTCGACCCAGCAGACAGAAGACACTGAAGATGCTGAGATCGTCCAAGGGAGGGATAAGGTCAAATCCCTCCTACCTATCCTCTCCGTCGGCATATTTATGGCCTTCCTGGACCAGTCCATTGTCGCTGCCATCAATGGGGAAATTGGTAGTGACCTGCACGCGCTCAGAAATGTCTCCTGGATCGCTACTGCCTACTTCCTCACCATGACAGCGTCTCAACCTCTGTATGGTAAACTCAGTGATGTCTTCGGGCGTAAGCCATGTCTGTTGTTTGCCTACACCATGTTTGGAATTGGAAGCCTTGGCTGCGGCGTTACCAAGAACATGGAAGGTTTGATTGCTGCCAGAGTAAGTCAAAGGAAGGGTTCTTATTAACGCAGTGGCGCTGAATGTATTAGGCAATTCAAGGAATTGGAGGCGGCGGCATGTTGATCATTGTCACCGTTCTACTCTCTGACTTCATCCCGCTAAGAGAACGAGGGACATATCAAGGCTATCTCAATCTTATGGGAGCGGTCGGTTCAACCTCGGGCGGCCCTATTGGTGTGCTACTGATCCATATTCGTTCCGTTGAGACCATATGCTAACATCTAGATCAAAGGAGGGCTTTTTGTACAAAGCATTGGCTGGAGATGGTAAGCAGCATTTTCCTCGCACGGAGGTATCCTGCTCACGCGATAATAGGGCGTTTCTTATCCAGGTGTTTCTGTGTCTGATTGCCATCGCCTCTGTTGGCCTCTTGCTTCGTCTTCCGAAACGGCAATCAGAGACCCCATGGAGAAAACAGCTCCCTCGCATCGATATCCTCGGTGCATTTCTCCTAGTTTTGATCATATTTGGCATACTATTCGGCCTTGATCGAGGCAGCAATGTTTCGTGGCATAGTCCACTAACCATAGGATCCCTATGCGCCACGGTTCCTTTATCAATCGCATTTCTGGGAGTTGAAACGCGTTTCGCCGTCGAGCCATTCACACCTGGTCATATCATCTTTGACAAAGCCCTCTTTGCATGCTATGTCCATAACTTCTTCCTATATGCAGCTTTCACCGCACTGATATTCTATTTGCCCCTGTTCTTCCAGGTCATTCTGGAAATGACGCCCGCGCAAGCCGGGGCGAGCCTTATCCCTGCAGCAGTCTCCGCCGTTGTTGGAACGCTCCTCGGTGGAATCGTCTTGAAGAGAACAGGAAAATTTTATTGGCTCGCCGTACTCGCTGCGATAGCTGCGACACTTGGATCTGTACCTTTCGCCATAGCGCCCTCGCTCGATGTTGGCTCCCTTGCAAGCATCTACATTGCATCTATGATCAGTTTCGTGCCACAAGGCGTAACCTTGACAGCTTCTCTCATTGCAATTAGTACGTCTTTGCACCCACTTTAGCCATAACTGAGCCACTGCTAACGGTTCCCAAGTATCTAATGTCTCAGCGGCAGATCAAGCTGTAGCTACAGCATGCTCCTTTCTCTTCCGATCTCTGGGCGCAGCCGTCGGTGTCTCCGTGGTCGGCACGCTCATCCAAAGTGTCTTACGGATGAAGCTTCGCACCTCTCTTGAACCTCACGAGGCTGATCAGATAATAAGAAATATCGCGCAAGGTCTCGGGTTCATTAAAGATCTTCCTCCTTCGACTCGCGCAATCGTCCAGGACTGCTATGGGGCCGGCATCCAGGCTGGTTTCGCGACGTGCGTAGCTTTACTAGCGGTAGCCGCCTTGGGCGTCTTCTGGTGGCGAGACAAAAAGCTTTCTAAGTGAGCTGGCCTTTATCTCGTCAGCATGTCTCCGCAATGTAGGAGAAATCGAGAGAATTTTCGAGGATAAAGGCCGTGGATTAAGCGGTTGTAGTCTTGAAGAGCCCGAAGCGGAGCGGCGCCGCACCGTACCGCTTTGTGTTCCGTAACGGGCGCCACCATTCCACGCATCTTGGGCGTGCACCTACCCTGAGATCACATGAACCAGGCTGCCCTCAGTGTAGCGACCTACATGTTACCATTCGGAAACTAAGCCCCCCGATGGCAGTGTCATTGCGCCTCATCCAGTAAGATTTGTGGAGTACGATCAGAGCCCTGGACAATGTTAATTGGTACATGGCGGGGGCTTATGATACAAGCATGTGTGTGGATATTGATCGTTTGAAGTGGTGGTTGTCGGGTTTCAAGATATCACCAGCCTTGAGCAGGATTGCATAAGGTAGTGATTGGACAATTCAGTAGCCCGGTTACTGTATGTACCTAGCTCGTGCCTCGATAGCCTTGGGACGTAATCGAAGGCTTCAATCTGATGTGTCTCTTAAGTTTAAATGACTCCATAGTCATTACAGCCTGCCATTGACGCCAACGTTGCCCAATGTTAGCGCTACATAAAATTCTGGACTCTGGCCCTTGCACTGATCTTGCATCATGTCGCTCAACGCCACCAACTTCCCCTTAGAGAATTGTCATTCAAACATCCAGCCCTTTTACTCAATCAACGGATCTTGTGTTATGCAGAAGGGCTCGCTCGGATGGTTCATTGGATCGTGTTCATGAAGTATGTTGGAAATAGGGGCGATCTAGGTATACATCAATATGTCTCCGCTAGGCTAGCAAGAAGCGGTTATAGATTGGAATATATATAAGTATTTAGTTCTCTTTTTCTCATGAATTTTCCACGGCGCTTAGATTGTTGGATGGTTCTTTGGATCGTCCTGGCGATGTTACTTGGATGGGGGGAAGCAAGGGGGCAGCCGCTGTGGAGTGGGTTCCGATCCCGATTTCCACGGCTTGGATGGAGTTTTCGGATATCGGGATCCATACTCTGGGAAGATATGCTGGTGGTGGGTGCGTGGCAGAGGGGTATCGGGGGGTGGAGTACTCTTGAGGGTGGTTTCTTTGTTGCAGACTTGCGAAAGAGGGATTCGGATTCTAAGGGATGGATTCTACGGGGTGGATAGCTGTGATTGGGCGGTCGAGTTGGCCTTTCGGGACACAGGACACAGGACAAAGGAGGGGTTGGTACACGCGTGTGTACTTCATGGATATCGCAGCCCTGGAGAAATAGCTCCCTATACACCCCCCCCCCCCCCCCCAACACACTTAAAAAACGATCTAAAACCAGATCAGAAGTCAAACCGATTCGCAAGCAATGAAAGGGTTTTCGAGTTCTCTATGACTTTCTATTCCCCCTGTCTCCCTCTGGGGCTCCACGAGCGATCCAAATAACGTTCCTCTCCTGGGCGATTTGGGCGGGACCGCGTCGTCTCATTCCCTGGGTTCGTTCGCCTCTGGCCAGACGAACGCTTGCTCTCCGAAATTCACCGCGACTTCGCACGCCCTTCCTCTGTGACCGACGACAGGGTACAGCTTCCTGTATACCATCCTGCGCGATTGGCAGCTGCCTGTTACGTTTTTTCTTGGATCAGCAGCGTCTTTTCTCAATTCGAAATGGCAATATTGATGGGGCGAGGACAACGTACCGACGACCCGCCCGTTCAGAGTGAAAAACTACTTTGCTGTCGCGTAGTCGATCCCGCAGCCGATCGTGTCTCCTGCTCCGAAGTTGAATCCTGTGCTGCACCTCGCATCCGAACCGTTTTCTTCGAAGATGCCGCAGTCGTCGCTGTGGTAGCCTACCGACCATACGTTCCACCCCGGGTGCGCATGTGTTAGGTCGCAGAACTCGCCGCAGAAGCCGAGAGTCACGGTCGGGGGAGCCAGATCTAATGCAGCTGCGTGCTCTGCTATGCGGGCTATTGAGATCTCGAAATATGCCGTCGCCTGGATTCGTGGAGGGAAGGGGAAGTCTGCCCGGACGCATGTGGGCGACTGGTCGTCGGTCCGGTCATTTGCTAGCATTTTTTCCCGTCAGCCGAAGTATACGAGATGTTTGGGACGAAGAAGACAAGAAGGACTGCTATTACTCACATGTGAACGAAACCTGGAGCCTGTTTGGCGCGATCTCCAAGAGAGCTGCAGTATCTATGTCGGGTGGTAGCCACATGGGTACAGGGACCAGTCCTGTGGGTGTCCTTGTCCGTTTCAGCGGCACTCCATCCTGCAGTTGCACGGACATCCTCCTCGCGGACTGATGGACGAAATGGTCGAGGCTCCAGCCGTCGGGTCCGTCATCGCCGAAGCCGACTCTCTGAGCGGCGCGAGTTTCTTCCAGAACTCCGGCCCGTCTAGCTCTATGGCGATGCGTAGCTCCGGGAATCCGAGGGTCGGTGCGGCGGAGGAGACATCTTCGGGTATTCGCTCCAGACAGGCGTCCATGAAGGCCGATTTGGTTTTCCGCCGGGATAGGATGCCGAGCTCGAAGGCGGATTTCCGGTCAGCCTGGCGTCGCTTGAAAGGGCCGGCTCCGAGCTTAAGGAGACCGATGGCTAGCCGTTCGTCTTCACTTTTTCCCGTCCGGTTGCGGAGGCAGGTTTCGAGTCCCGTGAAGCCGTCGTTGGATACTTCGTCCAGCAGCCTGTTCTCTTTCTTCACCAGGACGTTGAGGGACTTTTGGCAACCTTGTTCAATGGCAGTCCAGTATGCAGCAGCCATGGCTTCGTAATTCCAGATCGCACCAGAGGCTGAAGGTCTCTCTATGCCGAGCAGCACCTCCAAGGTTTTGTGCAGGTCCTTGCCAGCAGCAAGACTGAGGCATGATAGACCGTCTCCTGTCTTGATCATAAAGTCGGCTCCATTGTTGAGCATCCACTGGACCAGATCGGCATCGCAGGCGGTTATTGCCAGATGCAAGGCCGTATTGCCGTCGCCGCTAAACTGGTTGGGATTGGCATCCTTCTCGATAAGTAGCTTGGCAACGGCTGATTGAGACCAAGATGTGGCGAGGTGAAGAGGTGTCCACGCCTTGTCGTTTTGTACATTTATATTTGCACCATGCTCGATCAGCATTCTGGTGATTTCCAGATTGTCCGCGGCGGCGTGAAGCGGGGACCAAGCTTTATTATGGACCTGCTGGACGTCGGCATTCTGGTTGAGAAATTTCTGGACGGCTTGAACATGCCCGGAATAGGCAGCCAAGTAAAGGGGGGTCCGCCCCTGCTCGTCTCGTATGTTGACTCTCACCTTCGCTTCAAGCAAAATGGCTACCGCATCGATGTCATCGCACAGTATGGCCTTGAATAGAGGTGTCTGATCATTCTTATCAGCCATGTTGACCTCGGCGTCTTGCTCAATGAGTTTTGACATGTTTTGCACGCGCCCTGCTTGTGCTGCGTTATGTAGAGGGGTTCTCTTCAGGCTGTCTTGAAGGTTTACATCTGCCCCAGAGTCAAGAAGCAGGGCAAGAGCCTGCGGCGACTCCATTCGGGCTGCTATGTGGATCAATGAGCTGCCATACTTGTCTACCTTGTTCACCGATTTCGACGATATGTTTAACAGAAAATCAAGCACGTCAAATGCAGCGAAATCCACAGCCCACTTCAGCGCAGGATACATTTGGTCTTCAGAATCTCGTAGGCCGGGCTGGTCTGTGCAGAGTGCTTTGACCATTGTGAGATCCTTCAGACTTATAGCATAGCATAGCAGCGATCTCCCTTCGTCATCTCGAGCATTGATATCCGTGACCTTTCTCAGCAGGTTGACTGATTGTAGACACTTCTCACGTGTCGCCATGTGCAGCGGAGTATGACCGAACACGTCTGTAGCGGTCGGGTCCGCGTGGGCTTTCAAAAGGGCTTCGACAGCCTTGGGGTTCTTCACGGCTAGATGAAGTGCGGTTTCTTTGTCACGGGAACAGGCATTGACGTCTGCACGGTGTCCTTTTAGGAACAATTTGATGACACGACCCATCCCGCCTTGGCGGCGCTGTGGAGTGGCGTTCTTCTTTCAATGTCTAGAGCGCTGACGTTCGCCTGGTGGCGGAGAAGCGTTTGCGCTACATTGTATCTGCCATTCTCCGCCGCATGGTGCAAAGGCGTTTTCCGAGCGCCGTCTTCGATGTTGACGTCTGCTTTGTACCGCAGCAGGGTACGCACTACCTTGTTATGGCCCATCGATGCAGCAGCCGAAAGAGGTCTCGACTCGGAGCGTGGATCGTCATCTGGAGAAGCGAGCTCATTGCACAGAAGATACTCGACCACCAGTAGTTGCCCTGCCCTAGATGCTTCTACGAGCAATCCGTCGCCCTTCAATTTCGGAGAGTGCGAAACTAAGAGCTTCATCGTGGCCAAGTGCCCATTTGTAGCAGCTAGCTCCGCTGCCCTTTGGTACCTCTCATCCTCCTTGTTCGTGCTGATTTCACACTTGAGGAGGATCTTCACGGTTTCCGCGTGTCCGTTTTCAGCAGCGTGATGAAGAGGCGTCTTCCCTTGGTCGTCTTGGGCTTCGATCGCCGCAACCAGACCACCAGATCTATTTAAAGCACTCACGAGGGTGGATACCGTCTGGACACTACCGGAACTTGCGGCGATATGCAACGGCTTGTACTCATCATCGCCACGAAAATGCGCTGCGTCGCGAGCCGCAAAGCTTTCAACGACTTCGGGACAGCTCAGGACGGCATAGTCCAGAGCAGTCTTGCCAGCGCTATCTCGGATGGCGAGATCTGCGCCGGATTCAAGCACAAGTTTCGCGGCTTCGAAGTTCCCCAATCGAGACGCGATGATCAACGGTGTCTGGGATTTGCTGTCTTTGACGTCAGTCATGTTTGGAACATCCTTGCTTCTTATACGGGGATCAGAGTCGTCCATGCCAAGGAGAAAGCGAATCATTTTTGTGCTTCCGCCAACAGCCGCCAAGTGTAGTGGAGTCCGACCGTCCTGGTCGGTCTGTGCCGGTTTGTCTAGTAGATGGAGTAGCGTCTGAGAAGTCTTCAAGCAGCCTGCTCGTGCAGCCTTGTGAAGCGGTAAGTACTTGGCTGCCTGTTCCCGGTTCGAGTCCAGCCATTCTTTAACTGCGCTTTCATCGTCGTTGCAGATGGCGCAGTCCAAATAGTATCGAGATCTAGAGTCCAAAAAAGCGACAGCTCGTTCCGAATAACCCCGTCGAACATCAATCATCTTGGGCTTTCGAGCAGAATCGGAAGTGCCCAAGATCTCAGGAATGACTGAGGCAAGACCGACATAGCTAGCCATATGAACCGCCAGCTGTTCAGTATCCGCAGCCTTACTCAGTGGTTCGATATTGGCCCTATCCGCAACCGAACCGTATTTTTCAGGCATTTTTGGCTCAGTTTGTGAAACACCCATCAACTTCTCGAGCGATATGGCAGACTGGGAATTACAGAGCAGGTATAGCTGGAACCACCTTTTTCCGAGTTGCGGGATCATCAAGAACTGGACCACCGTGCGTTTCAGGATTTCATCGGGCTCTTCCACGAGGAGGAAGTGTGTAGGCCAGAACCGGCAAGCATAGTCCAAAAATTCCATGGCCGGATCTCGAGGGTCTGGCGTCTGATGCTTCCACGATACATGGGATAGGCATTTCTTCCATGTTTCTTGCTTATTGTCCATGAGAATCAACGTGATGTAATGGAGGCAGAGGCTTGCGAGGCCCGAATGGTCCTGCAGGTCAAGAAGTTTCCGTGTGTTGTCCCTGGACAGAACTTCCCTCGCCACTCCACTGACTATGCGCGCATATCGGTTTTCTACTGCCACAACAAAACCTAAATGGCTTCGAAGGTCTCGTTCCATGTCAATTGATATCCTGGGTCTGAATTTCGCCACGCTAGAATCACTCAGATTGACAGCAACGATCGCACGAAGTTCCTCGATCTGGAGCGGCCGCATCGACCACAAGATCCATGAGACTGCTGACGAAGCCCAGGAGAGAGTTCTGGGCGGCTTGGTCCGCAGCGCCATTATCTCTAGCTCATACAGCCTCTCTTCTGTTTGCGGACTCGCCTCGATCTTGCTTACTATTGCATCCAGAGTGTGTAGGGTGAAAGACTGAAAAAGTAGTACTAGGTATGTGTTGATTGCTGTGAAGGAACCCTGAAATCTCTCGGCTGCGGATATTATCTTCTTCCTAACACTATAGCTGAGCCCTTTTCCCAATGTGACCGAGCCGTAGACCTGATCAAGCAGGTTGTTTGTCTTCACTCGGATGATATCCTTTTTGTATCTGTCTTATTCCTTCTCTAAATTGAGCTCATGCCGCGGCAAAGGTGTGAGATAATGGATGAGCCGACGACTACTGGCGAGGAAAGTTAAAGTTGAGCCGCAAAAAGTCTTCCCAAGTGAGCCCAACCTAGACCACCACGACCGTATCTCATGGGGCCAACCCTCGAAGTCGTAGATGACGATCAGGAAGTGTACGGCCCGAGAGTGGTTCATTATCGCTGCCAATGGCGTCCAGAGACTTTCTGTTGTCCACGTCTCCTGGCCCAAAATCTCAGCCATCAAGTTCTGGACTGGGAGAAACAGTGATGGCCGTTGTGAGATGATCTGATGAAGGAAGGACACATATACACCATACAGGGTCGGCGGAGGTTCCCCAGAGAAGTTCAAGATATTTTCGATCACAACTACTGGCGATCTTTGCATTATCACCAAGGATATGAGTTTCACAAGGGCCGATTTGCCATGTTCTGGGGGGCCGGTGACTTGAATAGAGCCTCCCGAAAGGACTTCGCTCCAGTCTATTTTGCTGAGAAGCGAATGGTAGATTTCTTTGAGTTCACGGAAGTCATCTGGCGAGTCCAGGAGTCTGTTCTCGTAAAGTATCCAGCGGGATGGAGAGAGCGATTGAAGAACCTCAAGATAGCTGTCATCCATGGCCACCGGCATTGCTACATTGACATCCTCGGATACACCTGTTGCAACATTGGCGACGGCCCCAAGCGGGTGGTCTATGGCGAAGAGATTGCTTACCTTGATTCGAAAGATGTGCCGGAATAAAGTGGGTTCTGAGTGATTCTAGCTTATCGAGATCATCCGGAGCACAGAACATAAGGCTGTTGAGGTCTTCATCCTGCCATGAGACTACTTCCTCGAAGCTGTTGTTGAATATTCCTAGTCTACTAATTATCTGCAGACGTTAGATTCTTCGAAGTAGCCTCAGCGACATAGACAGATTGTTGTCACATACTGGTCCACTCTTTCCAAGACCCCGGCCTTCGATGAAGTTCGTGGTGGCATACTTGGCCGCGAATCTATGAAAGACATGCGAGAGCCGAGAAACTGAATCCACGAACCCTGAGGGAACATGAGACGGCCAACTACGCTCGGTTGTCTTCATATAATGGATCATGTCCCGCAATATCGCCTCCCAGGCAAACCGATTGTCAGGGCGATGAGGCGTTGCGAAGAACACCTAAAAACAAAATAAGATTTTGCAGACAGAGACTGAAGTGGGTCGACAGACCAGGCTAAAGATGTTCAGCGCAACATCGTAGTACTCAGGAGTCGTGTTGGCGATAATGACAGCCTTGAAGTGTCAGGAAGCCAGTTGCACAACCGCGTTGAAGGATGTTTAAATACCTGTTTAACTATGATGCCGCCAAATCCGTATCCAGCAAGCAGAACCTTGTTCCGGTTTCCAGTCTTGTCGATTGGGGTGTTCTCATGAATAGACTCGAGAAGAGCCAGTGCCTCCTCCTCGATCGAGGCCGGATGGAGTTGATAGGTTGCGGCACTGGCGATAGGTTCTGAATCCCCAATAGTGCCCTCCTTGTCTGAATCGAATTTCCTTACCGCCTCGGCAGCATTAGGCCTCAATGTGTTCCCTTCACTGATGTCAACATCTGGGCCATTGGAAATCTCCCGTTTGTCTGCCTCGTCCGCAGTGCGCAATTTGGCTGCCTCGCGAGCGGCTGACGACATTCTTTTACTCGCAGATCCTCGACCCGCTTGTTCTTCGATTGGCCCGTCTTCATCTTCGGGATACAGGTGTAGTGGATGCCGAGTTGCATGGCCATCAAAGACATGATGCGTAATGACACGGGCCTCTGGGACAAGGTCCACTATTAGACCAGGGACCGGGACACAAGGGTTCTCCGTCTCGGAATGTCTAGCAGTACCAGGGAAGGCCACTAGATATATGCTATTCCATCGGAGTCAGCCTTTCTTG
The DNA here is from genome assembly GCA_003184365.1 of Evernia prunastri. Taxonomy (NCBI): domain Eukaryota; kingdom Fungi; phylum Ascomycota; class Lecanoromycetes; order Lecanorales; family Parmeliaceae; genus Evernia; species Evernia prunastri. The sequence continues at coordinate 12,504 of NKYR01000101.1, forward strand.
CGACTCTCTATGAAATTAGATTGTGAGCACCTGCATCTCCATTGCTCGTTGCATTCATCACCTATATCGCTTTCAGCTACCATTTTGAAATGGAAAAGACCGGTAAGACTGTTGCCCGTCAAGAGAGGGAATGACAGGATACAGAGATAGAGAGTTTTAGCAGTTTTGAATCGTACAGCCGTGAGTATGGTAAAGGAAGACTTTTGTTACATGAGATACATGAAGAGGATGGGGCCCTGGCAGTTATGGCCAATCATATGAGGTCGTTTGTCAGCTACTGATTCAGATTCGGCAGCAAGCACCTGCCCCTGTGAAGTTAGGGCTAGCCATCGGACAAGGCTGAGAATAGAAGTCTGGATGATGGCAAATGGGTGACATTTAATAAGGTTAGTTGTATGGGCTACCGCGGAGAGCACACGGCCGAGATGAATAGACGTCCCACAGGGCAGAGAGCGAAGCCTTGACAGAACAGCTAATACTAAGCCAGGCAGCCAACCTACAACCCCAAAGCCTTTACCATGCGTCGGATTTGCCTCAAAGTAAGCGGCGAGTCAGTTTTGCTTGACATATCCTACACTATAACAATCAGAGAACACTCCGGAATGCATCTTGAGACGGTCCTCAGTCTTGTCAAGTTGCCGTACTGGAATATGCGGGACCGAAAGCCCGGAGATCAGGACGTCCCAGGTGGACACAGACAAAAAGTTGATATCGATGTCAGACAAAAAGTTGATATCGATGTGGTAGGAGCCTCGGACCCATACACTGACATTTTCGAATGGTTGTGGGACAGTGGAGTAAGAAAGATATCACCTGTAGAAGTAGACGATGATGGCTCAGACTCTCACACAAACGCTGCAATATGGCAATCTCTCAGGCATTTTGTTCCCCAGAAAAAGACCTCGAGAGACCTTGAGGTCGAGGTCCGAAACTGGAAGAAGTTCGACCTTTGCAGTGATACAATTTTCAACGCGGCTCCAACGGTCGAAGAAGTCCATTTGTAATCCTCAGGGAACACAGCCATCCTCCGGAGCTAGGCCTGGTGTTCAGGGTTGCTGAAATTAAGCAATATACGTGGCAAAGGTAGCCATAGATCCTGCCTAATCTGACAGCGACCAAGCTTCAACGGCTGGAAATCAATATAGATGCAATGGAGAGGCGCGTTCGCCTCTATCAAGGCCTCAGCCGTTGCTGATCGCTCCAAGAATGCAAACGATGGGAAGGACTGTAGGAGGTTTGTGCAAGTACACCTCTAGAAATATTGAGCCGACGAATGTCAATTACTCGAATTCGAGAAGATCAACCTACATTATGAGGACCGTGAAGCGGCTTAGGCCGGCAATCACACGAAGGACCAGGAAAATGGCCCCGCAGATGACGAGAAGCCATCAGTCAAAGTTGCCCTGCTGGATGAGGGCACCAACTTGAACGCTCTGGACGGCAAGTAGAAAGAGGCGTCGTTTCGCTCGGACAACGAGGCGTATTTCGCTGGGCTTTCCCTCCACGGTATGGAAATGGCGAAGTGTTTCCACCAACGTGACCCTTATCGGGGAGGGACCCGAAGAGAATGAAATTTTGGGAATGCACGGCGTTGTCGATTAACTTATTGGATTCTTTTTCATCCTCGTCTTTATCAGCGCCCTTCCTTGCGAACGTCCAGCTCATGGACATAATATCCAGGTCCATGTCCATCGCCCATTTCAGAGCCTGGAAGAAGACTCAGCTTTCTGATGGTTTGGGAGAGTAGTAGTAAATTCCGCTTTTCTGACATTTGCATTTGTGAATCTTTGTTCTTCGCACACGAATGGAGTAATCAAGATCGGTTCCGCCACCATTTTCGGTGAGCCGCCCAAGGACACTCTATTTGGATATCCGGACTTCCTTTTGCCCGGCAAGTAAACTGAGACCCAGGCTGGCGATAATGTCCGCGGAAGCTCTTTTTCCACGGCATATGCCTCGGGCCTCGCGGCTCTAGTCCTCTGCTGCTTGAAGGCACACATGAAGCTCAGCGATCCGTATGCGGTTGACAGGGACTCAGATCCTGAGAGCATTAGGATCCAGAGGTTGATAAAAGCCAAAGCCGTTAATGGTATGGCGACAATCTTTCTGAATATCAGCAGTAGGAATGGCACGGACGACAAGACCAAGAATAAGCGAGGTTTATTCGTTTGACCCTACATCACACTCAAGGGAATGTTTGAGGATTCGGAAGAGGAAAGCTAAAGACCATACAAATGATTGCCAATGCAATGCTACCCCCTGATATGCTTACGAACATGGACTAAGTGTCATGATAGCACGAAATGATTAATCACTTACTACTTTTCTCAAGGAAACAGACCGGGTTGAGCAAGCAAGAAGCGGGTTTCCACGTGAAAAATGACCAAGCCGCCGGCTTACGGTAGTAGGTTGTGGGGTTTCTAGAACAACAGTAGCGCTCACAGTCCCTGAAGATGTAGTAATTATTTGAATATCTCTATGGATGGTGCGTGTAGGAGGTGCGGCGGGAGTGAGGTGACGAGATAGGGTAGATGGAGTGTGTGGGTGTGCCAGTGGGAGGCAAGGATGACAAGCTGATAAGTGACTAGATCCAGTGATGCTATACAAAGAATTGGTATGGGCCTGAAAGAGATGAATACGAATAAAGAGCCTGCTGGTGGTAGAGACTGAGCTCCAACGCTTAGTAGCTTGAGAATCTGGTCCTCGCTCTGATACTGCAACACCACGAGCTTATCCTTAGTGAATGTCATTAAACATTCAGCCCTTTCAGTCAACAGACGGACCTGGAAGGCTCGCTCTGGTCCACTGCACCACTGGGTCGTGTCATGAAGTATTCGGTATAGGGCAAAGCCCTGTCGGCCGCCGTAGCATCCACAACCACGATTTTGGGCGACTACGGTAGCCATCTTCAATACATCATGACATGATCTCGAAAGGCATCAATAACGACATCTATGCGTTTGCTGGCCAAACAAACGCTCAGATTCGCCAATGTAGGATGTAGAACATTTTTCGAGCAGTATGCTTCGTCGTCATCATCATCATCTTGCCTGTACACAGAGACTCAGTCTTCTGAACCATCCGCTACAATGGGCGAACGCCTCAACGAGCAGCATTCCGACTTATCGACGTGGAGCGCTGATCAGCTCATTGCCCGGGTGTCTTTCTTAGAGCAACAGCTCAAAGAGCAGACTGCAAAGTGTGTAACTGCAGATACCATCACTGCCAGACACTGATTGCGTAGGCAGATACAGTTCAACCACAATTTCGTCTAAAATCCCATCACCAACCCGCAAGCCCAAGAACGCGCGTGTCAATCGAGAATTTGATCCGTCGAAATACTCCACGCGCTTCATAGCCTTGAAGTTCGCCTACTTGGGCCAGCGCTATAACGGCCTCGAGTTCCACCCCAACAATAAGACGCCCTTGCCCACCGTTGAAGAAGAGCTATGGAAGGCTTTGAACAAGGCACGACTCGTGTTCCCGACTCCAAATCCTTTGCTGGAGCCAGATGAGCCGAATTGGGAGGGCTGCGAATACTCGAAGTGTGGGAGGACGGACAAAGGCGTCAGTGCTTTTGGACAGGTCGTTGGCATCAGGGTCAGGAGCAATCGTCCGATCAATCAGGCTCAGAATGATGCTTCTTTCGAAGATGGAGAAACGGACAAAAACAAAATTTCGCAGCCAAAAGACATGGAGATCGCCGCTCAGCCTCTCGAGCAAGTCACCACTCTCGAAGAAGATGCAACAAGATCACAAGCATCTGCAAGCGACTCCGCGAGTGCCGAATCACTGTTCTTCCATCCAATCAGGGACGAGATCCCATACTGCCAGGTTCTCAATCGGCTTTTACCGCCAGACATCCGAATTCTGGCATGGTGTCCCGCCCCACCCCTCGACTTTTCCGCCCGCTTCTCCTGCAAAGAGCGCCTCTACAGGTACTTCTTCACCCAGCCCGCCTTCACACCGACCTTCGGCTCCGCAGGCCTCATCAGTGAACCAAACAAGGCAGGTTCATCCGCCGGTCGTAGACGAGAAGGCTGGCTTGATATCGACGCCATGCGGGAAGCCGCCCACAAATTCATCGGTCTCCATAACTTCCGAAACTTCTGCAAATTAGATCCCAGCAAGCAAATCGAGAACTTTGAAAGGCGCATCTTCCATGCCGACATTGACGAGATTGATATCCGGCAAGGTCCTGTTGGCTACGTCGGCTCACCCGGCTTCCAGCAATACGAGCCCTCGTCCAAAGTCCCTGGCAGGTATCTCGATGACGATGACAATCTCAAAGCTCAATCTTCCGCACCGACCATCTACACATTTACACTCCAAGGCTCAGCCTTTCTCTGGCATCAAGTCCGCCACATGGTCGCCATCCTCTTCCTCGTCGGCCAGGGACTCGAACCCCCCTCCGTGATCGACGATCTCCTCGACGTCTCCAAAACGCCCAGTAAACCACAGTATGAAATGGCAGACGACGCGCCCTTGGTCTTGTGGGATTGCATCTTCCCACGCGAAGGCGCAGACGACAGGGCAGATGCGTTGGACTGGGTCTACGTGGGTGATATCGCGGGGGAGACAGCCGGCCTGAAAGGCGCGGGAAAACACGGCTACGGTGGCGTGGTGGATGATCTATGGCGGGTCTGGCGGGGACGAAAGATGGACGAGGTGCTCGCTGGGAGTCTGCTGGATGTGGTGGCCGCGCAGGCCGGTCGTAGCAGTGACGGCTCAACGGCCGAAGCTGCAGGCATCGAGGGCACCGCTGGGAAAAGTACGGGTAGCCAGAAAGTCTTTCAGGGCGGGGACGCGCCTCGCTTCGTGGGCGGTTACGTGCCCGTGATGCGGAAACCGAGGATGGAGAGCGTGGAGGTCATCAATGCGAGGTATGCGAAGCGGAAGGGATTCGAGCAGAACGAGGAGACGAGGGAGAGGGGGTTCAAGAGGGTGGGTGGCGAGGGTCGGGACGGTGGGGAAGATTCATGATTGTGGTTTTGTGAGGGATGTGTTTGTACGTATGTAAGATAGATACAGAAGAATTCATGAGCAGTCCATAACTGTGGTATCCAATCCAAATCGCACCCGTCCTAGCCGCCCGTCAGATCCACCACCTCGACACTGCTAAACACCCTCCGACGAGACGACCCCCCTTCGACTGCCCGCGGCTCCTCCAGATACTTCCACGCGCCTTCCAGGCTTTCCCTCAGGGCTACCAACCTCCTCGTACCCACGGTCTTCGTGGCTGGCGCTGGCTGCGCTACTGCCTTGCTCGGCGGCCGAGTCGGTTCCGTTCCAGCCGTAGTATCTGTATCCAAAGGGCCTGGCGGAGAGAGGAGGGTCGATGGCGACGGCAACGAGCATGGACTCGATGCCGGAGACGGTGGTGGTGGGGTGCCATGCGTTTCCGCAAAGTCGATCTTGCGATTCACCTTCTGCGATGTCAGAGGGTCGGCATCCCCTGTCGTGTCGATCGCGTCTGGTGGCGTTTTGGTCGGAGTCCGTAGCTGCCCGGCTAGGTACAGGTCGTTGGCCATCTGCAGTGGGCTCCGCTTCTTGCGCGGCGAAGGCTTGCTCGGATCGTGTCGGATTGGTGTGGATGTCTTCCCCTTGCGTAGGGTGACATTTCTATTGATTGCACGCGGGGTGGCTGTCGAGTCTTCGGCTCCTGAGATTGGCGTTGTCGGCCGAGAATGTCGCTTCTTCGCTGAGGGCGGAGGGGTGATGCACGCGAGCCCGTCCTGGCTGCGGGTTCTCGCTAGGTTGTCCGGCTCTTGAGAAGTGTCTCGGGACGGGGGGGACCTGAATCTAGGCTTTTCAGGGGTTCTTTTGGCTAGAGTCCAAGGATTCGTTGTGCGGTCTTTTGGTGGCGTTGATGTTTGGCTAGTTGACGGCGCCTTTCGAGTCCGCGTCGCCTTCGCTTCTGCAGCCAATCTTTGCTTCTGTGTTTTCTGGCCTACCGGCTTTATGTTCTCAGCTAAAATCTTTCGTTGCTGATTCCTCGGCATATCGACGATTGTCGGAGCCAAAAAGGCTGGAGGTAGCTGCGTGCTTTCGCTGCTTTTGGCCAGGAGCTTTATACTGTGATCATCTGGTATTGGCTTTGTGATTTTGACGTATTGGTCCAATGCTCCTGACTCGATACCACCCACAGAACCCGTTATCTTCGCCTTCTCCCTTGCCTTTCTCGATGCAAATTTCTTGGGATTCCTCATCTCTTCCTCCCATGTCTCAACGAGCAACGGCACACCCAGCTTTGCGTGAGTCTCCAAGATCCAGATCTTCTCGATCTGTGCAGGGTCATAAGTGGATGGGCCTCGTCGCTTGGCAGGGCTTTGGGACCGATCTCGAGTCTCATCGTCTTCCGACGCTGGCTGCTCATCTCTCGAGGGTTCTTCACTGTAGCCTTGAAAATCACCCTTCTCCTCTGCATCGAGATTCAATCCAACAATGTCAATTGGAATGTAAGCGATCCGGAGCTCTGGCTCGCCGTCGGCATTGAAGTGGTTCCTTCGTCCACAAATGCTTTTCACGAGCCCATTTTCAGCTGTTTCCTTGGCTCCGAGATCATCATCGTCTGAGGCGTTGATTTTGCTTCTACTGATAAAATTCTGTATCAACAAAGCTGGTGCCAATCCACGAACGAATTTTTTGGCACCAGAAAGATATTGCCAATCCAAGGCACTTGCAACAAATATGCGTAGTTCTGAGACATTGACCTTGAGGTCCCATTTGAGGTCATCACGCAACCGTTCAACTTCTTGTTCAGATGAAATCACAGGGTGTGTGTAGAAGCCCAACGCGGTATTGTTTGGGAAATCCTCGGGAATCTTCATGGTCTTGTGTTTCTTCTGGAAGAACTTTGATTCATTGGTCTGGAGTTCCCGCTCTAGCTTTTCTCTCCATGTTTTGATTCCGTTGATGTCGTCCTTGAATAATTGACACAGGTCCCGACCAAAGCCAGCTTTGGCTGCCTCGCATGCAGTCTTTATCCCGCATTTCGGAATGCCATCGGGTACATAATCCCCGCCACTCATAAGAGCAACCAAGATCATGCCTTCACTGTCTAGACCCTTCTCTTTCCTCACCGCTTCGGCATTATAAATATTCACATGTGTTGGGACCGTGCTTCTTTTCCCTTCAGGGGTCCAATTACGCATAGTCATGCTGCAGCCGAACATCATAGTATCCACATCTTCACTCAAAACGGCGTCGACGATTTTTGCCTTCTGCAGCAACGCACATTCCGCCTCCGCCTCTCCGGGAGCTGTGTGATATTGAAAGCCGAAATGCTTCAGGAGCTCCTTGGTAAGGAAGTTTCCTCGGCATGATGCACCTGACCTAATCTTACGGCCCCGCTTGAACGGTGGTTTATGTGGACCATCGAAGACGAAGAGGGGCTGTATCGACAGTGCGAGGAGTCGGAGGAGGCGGTAGTAAAGGGTACGGAGAGCGGGGTTCTTTCCTCCTTGACCAGACTGTATCTGGAACTGCCATATAGAGATATCGATAGCTATGCGAAGAGCGCGACCGTTTCTTTCGAGGTATTCGACGGCTACTTTGGAAAGCGCAATTCGTTCACCGTCGCCAATTTCGGTGTAAATCCTGTGGAAGAGTTGGTGTTAGCATGGCGAACCTGATCCAGTCGTTCAGCGTACTTGCCCTGGAATACCCATTGCAAAGTCTAATCATAATGGTAAGATACTCCAAGTACTCTATGTAATAAAAGCTGTATGATAAGAATCCGTAAAAGATTCATATTTACTCATACTACTCTCGGCGGAATACTTCCGCGGCAACACGCGATCCCGTGATGTCCACAGAGCAACCATTCCCGCAACAGAATACGGACCTTACCTTTCCATTCGACCTGGTGTGCCCATTTACAACCCCGGAGAGCAGACATCCCAGCGCATACCCGTCTGGACGACATCGCCCTTCAACATACGACTGATCCCTAAGCATAACAGTGCATTGGTTAGATTACATCGAATTTAGTAAATACATATGGCATAGTTTCTAACTCAGTCATGGATTCCCCAAAGCTTCGCACCATCATCCTTTTCCCCCTTCACGTCTCCCCAAACCCCACTACCCTTCCCCTCCTCACAGCCCTTCAATCGCTACTCAACAAGTCCTACAATGCCTCGTACTGTACACGTCCCGATATATTCGGTCAAGGGCACCTTCGCCTGCCAGATGCTTCCCAATTCGCCGATCTCATCGGCGCGGACGGCTTCACAGTAATCACATGTGCCGCAAAGAGCGATCAGCGCCGGCTTCCGACAAAAGCCAGAGATGGTTACGGGTCGGGTGCAAACGAAGATGGCGAGCTGCTGGAGATAGTAGCAACAGGTAGCGTAAAGCCCGTCGACGACGAAGATGTCAGGAGACAGGCGCAGCAACGGCTGCTCCCTGCCGGGCGGGCAGCTCAAGAGATCAAGGGAGCAGGTAAGAAAAAGGACTCCGATTCCGGATCCTTCTCCGCTGCATCCGAAGAACTCAACGACAAGCTCCAAGCGCTCTATCACGAGCGGCAGAACCCGCGTCTCACACACGAGCTCAAAGGCTTTGCCGTCTCGCCAACCCATCAGGGTCTCGGGCTCGGTACTCGCCTCTTGAGGACTGTGGAGTGGTTGCTTGGTAGCAATGGTGCTGAGGCGCTTGAGTTTGCAAAAGGGGTAGACGCGCCTTTACTTTCAGGGGCGCGTTTGGAGTCGTCGGCGCACAGTGAGACGGGTGTCGAGGTGCATGGGATTGATTTGGACGAGGTGAAGAAGATTGTGTTTGGACGGACAGGAAAGATGGACGTCGCTGGGTCTGAATCGGCACGCTTGGATCAAGATGCTGCAAAGGGCGTGGAGATGTCGCCGAGTCGGCTGGGCCACCGCACGCTTGCGCTCGTCGCTGTCCGCGAGATCGGCAACGATGAATATTTTCAAAGACGAGGATACAAGAGCCTCAGGGCTGGTGTCCTGCCTTCGGGGACTTGGGGCAGTTATGCTGAATTCACTACGGTGTACATGGAGAAGGACATCTGACGTAAGCATTGTTTCTTTCTCGTACACTTTTGGTCCTCATGTGGAGTTTCTGGAATGCATTTGTTCATATGCGTGACATTGGGGTGTGGGATCGCCTATCATGCCCGCTCTTTGGTGCAGAAACAAGTGGCAGGAGGATCTGCTAGAGAACAACGAGCATCTTTGATAGAGCAGAATCACGAGGATTAGACGTTCGCTGGTCCAACTTTTCTTTGGCAAATGAAAACTGCAATATCATCCACATAAACAGGCTAGTCCCTCTCACCAGCAAAGATCCGAACGACAAGGGCTTCTCAAGCTCAATGTTCTCTAGGAGACACATTTGATCATGAAGACAAAGCTTCTAGTACCGAGTCCGACTCTGCGGTCTTTGTTTTCTCCAACTGGGATAATGAGGCGAGAGTTTTGTTTTGCTGTCTTTTTATTGCTGTCTGCTTCCAAACCAGCAGAAGCTACCACGACCCCTCGAGTTACAATATTCTTGTCCCCCATTGATGCAAATGTCGTTAAATTCGTTCGTGGAGTGATCAATGCATTGGTAACCTTTGTATTCATTAGCTTGTTGGGTTTCGAGTTCCTCTCAATCGCTGAACAAAAGGGCTTTGTAACAATGATCTTTGTTCTCGACACTCGACGAAGTCCTTTAAAGACGTCAACGCATCCCTGTGTATTCGGAAACCCCACCGTCTACACGCAGCAAAAATACACCACAGCCCGTTAGCAACCCCAATCACAACATCACAGCACAGCAGATACGCCCAGCTTGAAACATTCACAACCCGCATATTCCACATGGCATTCGGACTAGGTTCACGAAAGCAGGAACCCATACGGGAGCGCGGCGTGCACGGGACGCTCGCCCGAAGCCCCACCGGCGTCATCAAGGAGTCGTACGAGCAGATCCGCAAGCTCGGCGAGGGCGGCCAGGGCAAGCTGTGGGTCGTGAAGCGCAAATCCGACCGGCGGGTCCTGGTGCGCAAGGAGCAAAAGGACTACTCCATGCGCGGCGACGTCCCGACGGAGATGTACATCTTCGAGACCGTCCTGGCCCGCCACCACCCCAACATCGTCGACTTCGACCACGCCAACTACCTCCAGCGCGACGGCCGGCTCGTCCTCTACTTCGAGCACTGCCGCGGCGGCGACCTGCACCGCCACTGCGGCACCGGCGTCTCCGAATCCTTCATCTGGGCCTGCTTCGCCCAGCTCGCGGGCGCCCTCGCCTTCCTCCACTACGGCCACCACGACGGCAGCCACTCGGCGCCGTCCCGCAACTGGCAGCGCGTCGTCCACCGCGACCTCAAGCCCGCCAACGTCTTCCTCCGCCGCGCCCCCGCCACGTCCCGGCGGCACCCCGAGCAGCCGGAGTTCGTCCTCGGCGACTTCGGCCTCGCGACCCTCGAGGCCGAGACCGAGGGCTGCGGCACCCACGAGTGGATCGGGCCCGAGATCCCGCTGCTCACGAAGCAGAACGACGTCTGGGCCCTCGGGGCCATCGTCCACGCGCTCGTGCACGGGGCCGGGCCCGTCGCCGAGGTCCCGCCGAAAGGGTGGACGAGGGGGCTTAGGGCGTGGCGCATGGATCCCGGGGCGAGAAGGCCGAGGCAGTTGGGCAGGGGGTATTCGACCGCGCTGAACCGGTGCATGATGAGCTGTTTGAATATGGATCCGGGGAGGAGGGTGACGAGTCGGCAGCTGGTGGATATTTTGGCGGCGGAGTGGGAGACGACGTTGAGGTAGGCTGGGGGGGAATGGAGGGGCGGGAGGCCGGGTGGGGAAGAGCGGAGATGGATTCGGTAGGTGTGGATGTAGTTGTTTTATGGGGAGAATGAGACCAGCAGTCTGTTAATCAGGTGGGACATTGGATGATGTTTCAGCGTCGTAATCTTCATTGTGGTTCAAATCCGCTGTCTTATTCAAAAATGTGAAAGTCGTGACAGGCAACGAGACGGGGTTTTGGAAGCTGATAATCGATGGGACGGAATAGGTGCAGTACGGAGAAATAAATGTAATGAGAATGGAGTCACACTTGGGGAGTAGACTACGAAAGAACCCCCCTCATGTGCCTCTAGGTCGGGGTCTCTTGGCACAGACAACGAAATCCCCCCCAAGAATTCGTTTCAAAGAAGTCTTTCATTAATCTATCACGAAATAGAGACTCGTTCGCAAAAAGGTTCACTAGAACACACACTGCGCCAACGGCTCGATTCTATTCGGGTTGTCCCCTTTGCAAGTGATGGCCGTCGTCGGCGGTATGGTGCACAGTACGGGATTCCCCGGACCGCACGACAGGCTCCCGGGTTGCGAGTTGCCAGGACTCGGGTGCCAAATGCACTGCATCGCCATCGTATCCACGGTGTCTTTGGGAATCACAAAGTCGAAATCCTTCGTGGGGTATGGCGGCACGTTGTCCACATTGTCGTTGACCTGCACGTTCGTGATCCAGCTTTTGGGGGCGCAGAAATCGGGGCCGCCGGGGCTTTTGATGAGATCTTCCAACCATACTTTGTAGTAGTAGTCGGTCCATGCGTTGGCACCGCCCCAGGTGTATACTTGAAACCCGAGGTAGATGCCCCACTTGGGACCGGTTGACACGGCGGAAGTATCAGGCGAAGGGGCGGCTGGCGAGGAGGTGGTTGGTGGGGACGCTGCAGCAATTGCGGCACTTGCAGATACTGCTGAAGCGGACACACCCTGGTTTATTAGGCCCGCTATTCCACTTGCTATGGCCGCGCCGTTTGCTGCTGCTGCGCTCGCCGTAGCTGCAGCATTTGCGGCACTTGCAGATGCTGCCGAAGCGGACACTCCCTCTTGTAGTATGGCCCCTATTGCGCTTCCTATAGCGGAGCCGTTGGCAGCCGCGGTTGATGTCGGTACCTCAGTAGAGGCGAAAGTAGCTTGGGAAGATGCTGCTTCTGGGCTGGATACTTGGGATGTTACACTTCCTGAGTTGGAAGAGCCTGCTGCTACGCCTGCCGATGCTACTGCTATAGGTAATGAAGCGCTGGAGGGGGTGGTGGGTGGAGAGGACATTGTAGCGGGTGAAGAAATATTGGCTGTTGCATTGGCGCTTCCGACTGCGACGGAGAAGCCCGACGGACCTGGTCCTATTCCGACCGCCGACGAAAGAACGTCCCCCAGAAAAGCCATGAACGCTTGGTCTGCAATATCGGGAGAAGTGTAATTGTCAGGGTCAGCGATTGGGGATGGATCGAGGGCATAATCCATGCTTGCAGTGCCTGTAGAAGTACTGGACGACGTGCGAGATGAGGTGGTTGTTGTCATGCTGAGCGTAGTGCTCATCGAAGCGCTCGATCCTTTTGTTGCCGAGCTCTGTGTTTGGGAGGTTTGCGAGTCAGTTTCGCTGGTAGTCGTCTTGTCGTCATCGTCATCGTCATCTTCTTCCTTCTCAACGTTCTCTGCCAATTTTCCAATGTTATCGAAAAGAGTCTCTATTTTGGTCAAATCAGGCGGTTCGTCTTGGAGATCGTCTATCACATCGTCAAAGCCACCTTTGAGACAGCCTAAAAGTTTGACAAGGTCAAAGATACTTGCGCCATCGAGGCAAGCCTCTTCATATGAGGGAGGAGGGTCTGGAGGATGTAGATCTTCCAAAAATTCAAGAGCTTCATCCTCAGTTCCCTTGAGCTTTGAAATGAAAGATTGCTTAGGTCCGTCGTCCTTGATTATAGCAGAGAGGGTTTTGGCCTCCTCGGTGATGCCAAAGATTGCCCCGACTAGCAGCATACCTTGTGAACTAGCCACGGATCCAGTTGGATTTAAGGAAATAGTAGGGGATGCCAAAGTTGGGCCGGTCGTGATAGAATTCGGTTGCGCACCAGGCACTAACGTAGCAGACTGAGACGTTGCCCCCGCAGAACTCATTGACTGTGAATTAGAAGATGGGTTTTGAGATCTCTGCGAGGCTCCGACAACAGCGTATATTCCGGAGCTACTGTTGATATGAACGGAAGAACCCGTGGGTATTAATTTAATCCCGGGAGTTGATCCAGATATGGAAACTGAAGCTGTGTTTTCAGACTGCAACTGTGAAACATTTGTTCGGACGTTTGGGGCTGCTACGGCAGGTGAAGCTCCCAAAAATGACGAACTGGTCATGGCGGAGGAAGCGGATGAGTTCGTGGTAGTAGTTTGAAGAAGGACCGAACCACCGGAAGAGCCTGTCGCCGTTGATTGTGATGCAGGTACGAACGTGGCGTTGGAACCACTAAAAGATCCTGTCGCCAATGATTTTGAGACAGATACGGAAGCGGGGTTAATGTCTCCCGCAGACTGCAGTGCCAGACTGCTAGCCACTTGTACCGCCATACTAGCAACTGCTCCTCCCAGAGCATTAGATCCCGCGGCAGTAGTTGGGGCTGAATTGGCCGAGACATTGCGCGAGAACGTTACATTGCTGCTGCCGAGGCTGGCAGTACTAGTGATGGGGGTATCACCGGCGAACGCGGTACTAGTTGGTTGGGCCAGTATTTCGGTGCCATTCACGAAGAGGTCGTGAGCAGCGTCAGCTGACACGACTTGGCCATCGATGGAAACTCCAGCGGAACCGGGCTGTATTGTGGTGCTGTCCAGGACAAGATTTGCAGGGTCCACCACGAAGATTTGACCTGCAATTGTGATGGTTGATAGTGAGGGTGGTGCGGAAATGGAGAGTGACACGGACGACGGAGTACCATAGACCGCTGGTAGTGCTAGAATGGCCAGGCCTGCCAGCCGGGCAAGGAATGAGATGTCCATGAGGAGGAACTGGGATATGCCGAAAAGTACATATATCATGCGTGTCGAGGGAACGTTGAAAGATGGGAAGTTGAATGCAAAAAGATGAGAGCACACTCAGCACCACTCAAGCTACTGTCACGCGCCACTACGATGTGACTATGTCTCTTCTCTTCTTGTAGGCTGTAGCAATGGGGGAGTACAGTAACAAGGCATCCATCGACGCTTCACGTTTGAGTATAAGGGGTTGTACTCGCACAGGGCAGTGCTTAGATAATAGGAGGATTGAGCCGAGGCAGCTGGACCTGCCTTGACTTTGAGACGGCATGTCGATGTTGATGAGATGAGATGAGATGAGATGAGATGAGATGAGATGAGATGAGATGAGATGGAAGAATCAAGGAGCATAGGGGATGTTGGATACGGAGATGATGTGGGTAAGGAGTTGAAGGTATAAAGTACGGGTCATAGATACCGGTAACAGATATATTGAGAATTGGTTTCAGCATGGGCTCATGAGCAGATGAAAGTCAATCAGTACAAAGTAAATTAGATCAATTTAGAATAACTCATGATACTCATCATCATAATATAATTTAATCATGAGATTTCTAGGACATTTTGTAACTATTAGAAAAAAGATTAAAAAAAAAAAAAAAAAAAAGGCAAAGTATCTTACTCGTAAAACGCAATTTAGTGCGTTTCGGCGGCTTCACAGGGCTGTGGCGGAGTATCCTAACATTTGGTGTAACTTATCTAAGTAACATTTTTGACGTAGAGTACAATTGGACCGAGTACTACCTAATCACTTTCCTCAGACTAGTTCCTACCTTCCTACTCTGCAACTGTCACAATAATATTAATAAGAGAGGGAACCGATCTTCAAGCAGGCATCTTGAAACATGAACCTTAACGATCTCAAGCTTTGATATAAGATAACCGTTTGATTGATTGACCCAGGGCTGCGTAACCTTGTCAAATCGTCGTCAGATGTTGCTTCTCTCCTGTCTCGACCCTCCTCTATCCAAGGGCAAATAGGGGTGCGAGCTCAGAGATGAAACGATTTGCATGATTTTTATAGTACCTGAGTAAATTACTTTGCCTTGTCGCCGCAAAGTCCCTTCTAACAATTCAGCTGGAGCGCATCAGTCTGACAGATTAAATAACTCTTGTGAGGCATCAATGCCATTCAAGACACCACCTTCTCTACCCTTTATGTATATCTGTTTGTGAGCTTGTCGTCATTCTTTACTAGCCATGTTGATTTCTTTGTTCCAAGGCCAGGCGCCTTTGCGGCTCTTTCTCTTCTTCGTACTGTCCCAACTGGGATGGGCCAGAGTGCCCATCACTCCACTTACAATGCAATCATTCCTCTCCACCTTCAACGCTTATCCTCCCCAAAGTAACGGTGGTTGCGACAGGAACTCTCCTCAAGGAGTACCAATGATGCCGCATACCCTCAGTTCCCTTGGCGGCGCTTGGGCCATCGCGCAGACAGGCGTCCAGGATCTTCCCAATTACCCTACGCAGACGTACATCCGAGGACTGCTGTTCCTCTTCTTTGGGATCACCTTCCAGGCAAATCAGCAGCTCAATGCCGACCCAGACAATACCAATGCTTACAACACGATTTTCAGTATGGTTTGACCAGTACCAGTATCCCAATTGTAGCCGATCCTTTGCTGACCGAAACCCTCAGAAACATTTGAAATGGTCGACAATGTGTTCACAAACCCTGGTTACAATATCTATAATCTTAAGCCTCGATACAGATGTTTGGAAGACTATGCCTCGTACTGGACAAACGTGGCCGGTTCCGACGGACTAGAAAACAAATCCGCGCCCCTAATCGGGACCCGTTTCGATGAAAGCAGAGAAGGGGGATATAAGAGTGCGTCAGGAATTTATCGTCGTTCTCCAAAGTCCTACACACTGACTGATACTACGATTGCACAGGGCCAGCACCCTACAATGACATCTGGCCGGGCCTCATGCGCGTTGACAATCGGCTCGATGGATCCAAAGCTTGGTATAATCCAAATCCAAACGATCCTCCAAACGGATTATGCGGCACGCAAAATGATCAATGGTCTACGAGGGCCTTCACAAACGCCGAATATTTTCGGAATCCCACGAACAATCCGACAGCGAATGCGCTGTACGGGGTCACAGCGTGCCCTGTCCATTATACTGGAAATCTTCTAATGAACATGGGCATACCTACAGGGGCTGGAGGGGTGGACGAAATAACCCATTTCACGAGAGCTGCGGATGCCACAGGTTTTCACGAACTGATTCATGTGGTCACAAGCGGTGGTGCGTAAAAGAAGGAGTGCTGGCGTCCGCTTCCTACGGACAGGTTTTCAGTCGGCGCATATGCTGACGCTTCTCTCTACCCAGTCGTTGTCGATCAACCTTCAGTCCGACCCCCGGATATGACCTCCTGGCTCACAAACAGAAACTATGCCACATGGATCTCCGTCTCCGCTATCATATCATACGGCTACTTGAACGCCGCCTTGCAGGGCCTCGCCCGACCGACCGAAGCACGTCTCAATGCGGATAATTACGTCATGCTGGCGATTTGCCTATACTTCCCGGAATTGGATTGCCTAGGGCTGTTCCAGAACCATCTCCAGAAGAAGAGGTCCGTCCCCGCCGGTCTCTCGCCGAGAGCCGTGGAGAGAATCCGATCGGGCAAGTTCGATCTGAGGAAGGATCTGCCGATGGACATCGATTTGGAACAGGAACCGGCGTCGAACAGAACGGCGGGAGGGTCTAATTTCGGAGTTGAAGAAATGGGTGAGAGCCGCTTTAGAGATGTGGATGCGCCTTCACCAATAATAGTTTAGACGGCCTTGGAATCTTATATAGAAGTTTGAAAGTCAAGTATCAACCCTTGAACGATTCCGCTACGTGAACCTAAATCCCAGTGTCTATGTAGTAAAACCGGAGAATATAGTAGAAAGGAAAACACGGAGCACACGGGGCCCAAGAACAGCAAGACTGACTAGTGTTTGAACACCAGAAAAAAAATAGGAATGATACGAAAGACAACAGATTAGTCGATGCGAGTAGAAAGACCAAGCCGAGAAAATTGCCGACGCTGAAAGCTCTTCGCGCTGAGATGACTGACCCACCCGGCTCTATGCGCGCTATGAGGAGACTGACCATGGGGCATCCAAGAGGCAGAGAGGGAGGTGGGTCCAAAGCAAACGCACGGAACTCAAGAATGGCGCTACCATACCTACTACCATACCTACTCACATATAATCGTATTGGTGTCTTCTGGTTAGACCGAAGCACGACGTTGAGCGGAGGGGAAAAGAAAGGGATGAGTTGGAGAGAAAGAAACATAAGAAACTAAAAAAAAAACCAAAAAACCAAAAATCACATAGAGTAAAAGCGCAACAACTGCTCCCAAACCCCAGTGTCGAAAACCATCGCGTGAACCTGGCAGCATGGCTTGCCACGCAATGAGCTGACAAGACGGCGCGTGGGGCCGCAAAGCTGTTATCGGCGACCCGTAAGCGGGCGAGGAGGAAGTCGGGGTGAAGCGAATGGGCAGCAGCGGGTTTGAGAGAGGCGGGCTTTGGGAGCGGTAGGGTTTGGGAGTGGGAGCGGTTGGAGTTGGTCTTGTGTTGGGGGTGTTTGAGTTGATTTTGGTTCGGGGACATGGGGTTTTTGTTGTTGGGTTGTGATGGGATGAGAGGAGGGGAGGGGAGGGGAGAAGAGGGGAGGAGGGAGATGAGAGGAGAGGNGTCCGTCCCCGCCGGTCTCTCGCCGAGAGCCGTGGAGAGAATCCGATCGGGCAAGTTCGATCTGAGGAAGGATCTGCCGATGGACATCGATTTGGAACAGGAACCGGCGTCGAACAGAACGGCGGGAGGTTCTAATTTCGGAGTTGAAGAAATGGGTGAGAGCCGCTTTAGAGATGTGGATGCGCCTTCACCAATAATAGTTTAGACGGCCTTGGAATCTTATATAGAAGTTTGAAAGTCAAGTATCAACCCTTGAACGATTCCGCTACGTGAACCTAAATCCCAGTGTCTATGTAGTAAAACCGGAGAATATAGTAGAAAGGAAAACACGGAGCACACGGGGCCCAAGAACAGCAAGACTGACTAGTGTTTGAACACCAGAAAAAAAATAGGAATGATACGAAAGACAACAGATTAGTCGATGCGAGTAGAAAGACCAAGCCGAGAAAATTGCCGACGCTGAAAGCTCTTCGCGCTGAGATGACTGACCCACCCGGCTCTATGCGCGCTATGAGGAGACTGACCATGGGGCATCCAAGAGGCAGAGAGGGAGGTGGGTCCAAAGCAAACGCACGGAACTCAAGAATGGCGCTACCATACCTACTACCATACCTACTCACATATAATCGTATTGGTGTCTTCTGGTTAGACCGAAGCACGACGTTGAGCGGAGGGGAAAAGAAAGGGATGAGTTGGAGAGAAAGAAACATAAGAAACTAAAAAAAAAAACCAAAAAACCAAAAATCACATAGAGTAAAAGCGCAACAACTGCTCCCAAACCCCAGTGTCGAAAACCATCGCGTGAACCTGGCAGCATGGCTTGCCACGCAATGAGCTGACAAGACGGCGCGTGGGGCCGCAAAGCTGTTATCGGCGACCCGTAAGCGGGCGAGGAGGAAGTCGGGGTGAAGCGAATGGGCAGCAGCGGGTTTGAGAGAGGCGGGCTTTGGGAGCGGTAGGGTTTGGGAGTGGGAGCGGTTGGAGTTGGTCTTGTGTTGGGGGTGTTTGAGTTGATTTTGGTTCGGGGACATGGGGTTTTTGTTGTTGGGTTGTGATGGGATGAGAGGAGAGGGGAGGGGAGGGGAGGGGAGGAGATGGAGGGTCGAACTTGTTCGAGAGGGAGAGGGAGAGGGGCAGTGGCCCGAAAGGAGGAATTCGGATCGAAAATGACAACGAGTGCACAAGGGACTTGGGCTGGGAAGGGTTGTGCTTGTGAGATGGGATGGAGGATGGAGGATGATCGATAGACGAGCGTCGAAGAGGCATCAATTGCAAATCGTGACTGTGCTGAAAAATGATCGTGTCGACTCATATCGAACGTAGTAGACTTCAGCTCATTAGTGGTACCTAAACGCACAGATTGTTCGCATGGATCGCTGAACGACATCTACCTTACGCCCAAGGACCCAGCGTCCATCCCGTCTGCCATCCCGCGCTAGGCCTCTTCTGCGGTGCAGCACTTGCCTCCGCGTCCTTTCGAGCCCCGGCCAATCCGTGTTGCAGGAACGCATCCCGCTCGATCTCCACGACGCCTTTGATCCGTAGGTTCACCAGTAGGCTCGCACCGGCCCAGGCACCCAGCGTCTCGACTCCTCGTATGACGCCAGAAACGGTGGGTTTGGTCCCCTTGTCCTGTTCGCGTCGGATTTTCTCTTCGATCGGGTCTGGGAGTTGCGGTGCTAGTGAGGCGGGGGTTGGAGTGTTCTCTTCTGACGCTTTCTTGTCCGTTGTGGTGTCTATGGTTTTTGTCTGAACTTCCTTGACCTGCCTTGCTTGTCGGTTACGACTGACCTCCTTCAACCCCAATCTTCTTTTCCTCTCATCCGCCGCTTTCCCCTCAACAGGATCCCACCCCCTTGCCTCAACGAGAGCAGCAACCTCGTCGAGTAGTCTTGCTTTGAGACCAGGTATTTTCGAGCCGCCGCCAGTGAAGATGATACGGGACATACAGACCGCACGGACGTCGGGTGGCAGCGAGAGTAACGTACTGTAAACGAGCTTCTGGAGGGGTTGATCGTGGTCGTCGAATTGGTGACGTTGTAATGAGTTGCCTAGGAGAGCTGTCTCGGCTGGCGAAGCGAAAGCTGAGAAGGGAAGTTGGATGCTAAGGCGTGGGGACGAGGGTGAAGGAACGGAGATTGGGGTGTTTTCCTCGTCTTCGATAGTGCTAATTCGACCTTGATGCTCGTCTTCCGCGATGACAGGCAGATATTCGAAGGTTGGTGATGCCGGAACTGGTTTTGAGCGGCTCCTGCACCATGCCATCCTCGTCGTCACCTCCTCCGCCTGCTCCAAATCAACAGCCACAATCCCATCGTTTATTTCTTCATCGATAGCATCTGCTGGCTTTCCTGTATCTTTTACCCGTTCCACATCGTGACTCTCAAGCAGCCTAGCCATCTCCAACGTGGCCATTCTCATAGCCCGCGTGGTTCTTTTCTCATGAACCTCTCGATATTCATATACCCCCGTCACGACCGTCTCCTTCCATCCGATATCAACCACAAGTCCTGATCTTAATCCAGCCACTACTGTACTAAGGACTGGAGGACTCAGCAGCGTGACAGCCGGGTTCTGGAACGTAGTAAACAAAGTCCCCAGCACTGTGTTCAGCAAAGGATGTGGCAGCAGACTTGGCAGAACAACAACCAGCCTTTTCCATTTCATATCTATTAGTAGATGCTTAGTGACGGCCTCCCTGACCGCTCGTTCTATTTTATCACCCACGAGCCCCATATCCACTCCCCTCACATCCATGGACCACAGCTCATGATCGTTGCCCCAATCATGAACACTCCGCCTCTTCCTCATCCGCTCCCCGAAGCCAGGCATCCATTTCCTGTAATCCCCCACCCTCCTACTTTCCTCCGGTCCAAAACCAAGTCTGCATCTGGGCGCGCTCTCGCCTGGAAACCCGGCGCTGAAATGGCGGTTGCCGAACTCGAAGATGAGAGTATCTTCTTCGGTTGTGGTGCGGTAACTGAGTGACGGGGAATTGAAGGCTGAGGAGAAGGTTCGTTGCGGGGTGTGCGGGGAGGACGGAGTGGGTTGGAGGTGGGAGAGACCTGGGCGGGTGGTCGAGGAGGGTTTGCGGTCGAAGTAGGCCGGTGCAGTGGCCATGGTGGCTACGAGGCGCCCTCAGGGTTCATGATTGCCTTTCCTGCTTCTGTACTTTGCGTAGCGGATTGGCGGCGGTGGGCTTCTGAAAAAGTGGGAGATTGACAGTATTTATTGGATATATTGACATGTCTATTGATAAACCGACACAACTTTTCACAACAATTGTTGAACAGTGAACTGAGCTTTATTATGCACTTACAATCTAGAAGGTCTCAGGAGAAGAATAGGCCAAAGGATATATCAAATAATCGAAATTGGGTTTCTGATCAACTGTTGCTTACATTTCAGTCGTAGCCTGTCCATAGGTTACAGTTTGTGTTAAGCAAACGGGTGAACTTGTGTTACCCCGGAACACGAGTAAGCTGAAACTCTCACACCATGTTCTACACGTCTCACCCATTTTGTTACGGGAAATTCAAGACCAAATGTGAATGTCTAACGATGTACCTCTATGGAGGGAGAAATTCACAGTTGGTAGACAAGGAGACAAGCCATGCTTATGACAATGTTTAACAACTAGTGTTCTATTTTCGAAAGTCAAGTGTGATGAATATGACCTGTACTAATAATATGGAACAGGAACCTCACTCTCAATGTGTACTCCGATTAATTGACGCCGAGAGCAATTCTCAAACCATATGGAGGGTTCCGGGGCACACAAAACGCAGCCGAATCCTCACACACTTCCAGATGACTATCCCATCGAATGGCTACCAGAAGCAAAGCAGCTATATTATCAGGAACTGCCTCCGTTCGTCGAGCCGAATCGTGGTAATTGCAGTGCCGGTGTTCGCAGACCCGTAACTCTTCGAGCTTCCGAAGACCAGCAGCAAGGGCTACCGGTGGAGGCGGAATTGACTTGTTGGTCTTGGAACAGCTACTTCACCTTCTGCACCGTTGACATCGGAGGTCGAAGACTCATCGTGAAAGGGAACTCCTCTGACCGCTATTGTTCCTACCGGAGCTGGCTTGGTCCTGTCAGAGGGTTCTCATACCAACCAGTCGCTTTTGGGCCGTGGCAGATAGATCCAGAAGGCCTCGAACGGCCCAAGTCCGGATTAAGGACGCAGCATGAATATTACGTCCAGACGATGTCCAACCCATATTACATTAGGTCTCCTACCCAACCTTATTCCCGTGTCCAACCAACGTCGGTGTGGAATCACGATATGACAGAGCCAGCGCGGCGACAATCCGATGTTCCCTTGATGTACCCTTCAAGTCCATCCTCGGCAGGTCCAGCCAATTTGAGCCCAAGATACGGTCGGCGTCAACAAGTCGCCCAAGAAAAGCAACATCACCCCGATACAGAACCCTCAGCGACTCCGTCGCCTAAGAACATTCGAAAGCCAATACAGGCCAGGAATCGTGACGTGCAGGTCCCCTCTGCCACGAAACGCCGCGATAGCCAGCACGACGTTCGGGCGTCAATTGAGGAGGTGCCTTCTTCAGGGCCAAAACCCGATGAATCATCTCCAAAGGGGCGTGAGCAGCACTCCCCGTCTGGGTCATGCGAGCTCGTGCAGAGATCCCCATCAGATGATCTTTCGGATCCGCCACCGGAGGATGAAGATGACCAGGGCATGAACTTCGAACCCATCGAGGACAGTGCAAATGCAACTCAGGACCAACCTCCTGCAGCGATTGAGCGCAGCCGCGAAAGGGCAGCTAGCAGACAGCCACGCGGAGACACTGCAGACGCTCCGACAGCCCACAGACCGCAGAAACGGGCACATGATTTCATACAAGGCGATTCTCCTCCAAGGCAACCAAGGAAGCGCAGGCGCGAAACCTACATCCCCGGACCCCACACCTCCACCTCGCCCCAGCTCTCCGCGGCCATGCCTTCCCCCTCCGCCCGCGCCTCCCCCCACCTTCCACCCTCGGCATCCTCGCACGACCCGTCCCGATTCCCCACCCCCACCTTCTCCTCAAACCCCCACTCGTCCACCTCGCTCTCCTCCCCCTCCTCCCCCCTCGCCCCGCACAAACAAGCCCGCACGACCCTCTTCGTCGCCATCCCCCTCTCCACCGACACCGTGCCCCTCAAACTCCGCTCCTGCATGACGCTGCCGGCGCTCTTCGCGTCCGTCCTCGCGGTCGGCGCCATGCCGGGGGACGCCGTCTCGGGCATCAGGGCCACGTTCGACTGGTTCGGCAGGGCGATCCTGCTGAAGCGGGATCTGGAGGATACGTTCGAGGTCCTGTTGGAGATTGTGGACGGGGCGCCGTGCTGGGGGGAGAAGGAGGGGAGGTGTGGCGTTGCGGTTGAGGTTGTGCTTGTGTGAGGTGGGGGGAGGGGGGAGAGGGCCTGGGTGGCGGTTCAAGTACGGATTTGAATGGAGGATTAGGATAATAAGGGAGGTGGTCAGGGTGTGGCCCGGTTAATAGTTTAATGTTCGAGCATGCGATTTGCGGTAATGCGGTGCGATGGCGTTACTAGATTGCGAGGTCAGCACGGCTTCGATTTTCACTATCTATCCATCCGTGTACCTGGCCGGCCACGGACATGCTCATCGGAGAGCTTAGGTAGATAGGCATAATGATGTGGCGCGCAGTAGAGCGAGGAAGCGGATTCGTTAATGATTTGGGTATTGAAGACAGATGGCGTGGTGGAGTCTACGGGCTCGAGTCGCTTTGAGTTGAGATGTCATTCATTAAGCGTCAAGAGAACACTTTAAAGAAGCCCCATAGTCCAAGCCCGCTCAGTACAGGAATCGTTACATTGTCGTCCCATCCGAATAGATCGACGACTTCGCTCGCGCTCGCGACGAGTCCGCTCCAGAGACTCACTATGCCTAATGCTACCAATCCCCCCACCGCACCCTGGTCTTCCCGCAAGCCAATGGTGTCTTTCACGGCCCCAGGCAGGCCCAACTGCCCCTTGAACATGAAACCCTCGTCTCCATGCCCGTAGCTGGGGACCGCCCACCCCCAGAAGATGACCGCTGTAATCATCCCTACGACTGCCGCCGACGCACTTCCCGCTAGGCTCTTTCCCCGCCGTAATCGCGGCGTGTAGCGTCCCCATAGCCGTCCGAAGGTACTAGCTGCCGTATCACACCAGCTAAGCAGCAGCACAGACATGACGCTCACATCTTTCGGGAAGAAGCGCAGTACTGTCCATGCCCCTAACAGATACCATATGACGCCATTGTACCCATCTACTTCACTTTCGCGCATCAGGGCCCCTAGCACTCGAATGTAGAATCGGTTGAAAGCTGGAAAGGTATGCCGCGCATAGTCGGCGCTGGCGATTGGTATCAGTGCGCCTAGCAGCCAGGGATGTATCGATGCGGCGGAAGTCCCGCGTGTGTAGAGGTGGAGGGTAAAGAAGCCGATGGAAACGTGGAGGGCTTTGCGTGGGATTTCGTGCCGGTGAACGAAGGAGCGCCAGTGTCTATGGATAGGAATGAGACCGAGGGGCGAGGGGGACCGGGATAAGGAGCGCCAGTAGGAGGAGGCTGACGAAGCGGCGGAGGAAGGAGAGAGATGGCCGTTAGAGTCGGCAACCGTGCCATCAGGGGGCTTCTTTGTAGGTTGAAACGCTTTTGAGGCTGCGACCTCTTTCTGTCGTTTAGCGTGAGTCTTTGGACTCCGGCTGCGAGCTCGAGCGCGCTTTTCGAGGCTGGAGTCTGAGGAGGGGGATTCTGGTTCTGAATCTTCGGATATTGGAGAAGGAGAGTTGTGTCTCTTGGCGGTGGCAGAACGTGTTATGGGAGCGAAGTAGCTATCGCGGTGACTTTCGGTGGGAGTAGGCGTAGGAGAGATGATCCGAGGCGTGCCGGGTGTTTGGAATTGTTGTGACATGGCGAGAACGGCAGGAAAGGAATGGAAGGGTGGCAGCCCCAGGCTAGAAGCAAAGCTAGAGGAAAAGAGATTTCGAACGGAAGGATGAGTTGCCAAAAGTGAGTGGAGTGGGTGATTTAGACGCTCGAGGCTCGCTATCTTGACGTTTTCTCTGCTTCACTGCCAGAGCGCGTGCTGCGTCATGACGCTCGGCATGGTCAAATGCACAGAGAACCTCTGAGCATAGGGGAAGACTATTAAAGTCAACAGCATGGATACAGCTTTTGAAAGCTCGCTGGACTTCGCTGGGGTGGTTGAAAAAAAATAGGTCAATGATGACAAGGAAACGGCCAAGTACAACATATTCGCCCAAGGATCGAGGCAAGGCTCGGCAAAGGTTGCTGCAGCGCTAGTAGATTAGATAACACTGGAATCTTCCTCGCCAAGACTCCAGCTTTTTGTGTTTCGACGACGCTGAATTGCGGAACGAGGTCCCAGTTACGCTCGGCTTTGCGACACCCTGATTTGAGGTGAAAATGGCGCCAGAGATGCAGGCAGCATCCATGAAAGCTGCTGCCCCAACATTACGAGCTTGGGAGGCTCTCACGCCGCCGTTGGCTGAATGGATTCTCGATGCTGTCTCTAGCATGGGCTTCAGGCGGTAATTGGTTTTCAAGCTTACGCCTTCAAGCAGAGATGCTGACTCTGGACGATGCTTAGGATGACCCCTGTACAAGCCAGTACTATACCCCTATTCATGAAGAATAAAGATGTGGTTGTAGAAGCGGTCACAGGTTCGTGTGTCTTGAGTGATATATCCTTTTCGGGATCAAGGCCTGAGTCACAAGAAGTTGCGGGAGCAAAAGAGCCCTTTCCACTCTGAGACCTTTCATCCCGAGACCTGTTTCAGAACCCAGCCTCTTGCCTCGCAGAAGCAATGCTGACTGCGAATCTTTATAGGCTCTGGGAAAACGCTGGCGTATTTGATTCCAGTTCTGGAGAAGCTTTTACGATCGGAGGAGCAGATCAAAAGACATCACGTAGGAGCCATTATTTTATCACCAACAAGGTGAAGAAAAAGGAAGCGGACACGACTACATTTGTGCTGAAAGGTCTAGGGAATTGGCCACGCAGATCTATGGCGTTCTGCAATCGTTGCTGGCTTTCCATGGGCCTTCTGCCGTGGAAATAAAATTTCTCGAAGAGACTGACCCTGCGGAGCCCGAGAAACAAACGTCTTCATCTTCAAACCGGAAAGTTGTTGCACAGCTCCTCGTCGGCGGTGATACTTCAACATCTCAGGATCTAAGCTACTTC
Source organism: Evernia prunastri (assembly GCA_003184365.1). NCBI lineage: Eukaryota > Fungi > Ascomycota > Lecanoromycetes > Lecanorales > Parmeliaceae > Evernia > Evernia prunastri. The sequence continues at coordinate 38,263 of NKYR01000101.1, forward strand.
ATGAATCACAGCCCAGGCTTGCTTGTGGGAACTCCCGGACGGCTACTAGAGCTTTTATCATCATCACACGTCAAATGCCCACAGTTATCTTTCGAAGTCCTTGTGCTAGACGAAGCAGATAGACTGTTGGACCTTGGGTTTCGGGAAGACCTCCAGAAGATACTGGGAAAGTTGCCCAAACAAAGGCGTACGGGCCTATTCTCTGCCTCCGTCAGCGAGGCGGTAGGAGAAATTGTCAGAGTGGGCCTGCGGAACCCCGTGAAGATTGCTGTCAAAGTCAAGGGAATAGATGGCGGGCAGGACAGAAGGACGCCGTCCAGGTAAGCACGAAACGTATCTTTACGTAGCCGCGGAGGACGATCTAACGCACTCTAGTCTTCAGATGAGCTATCTCCTCACCCCTGCTTCCCATAAGTTTCCCGCAGTCTCCAAGATCCTCTCAGCACTAGAGCCCACCCCGAACAAAACAATCATTTTTCTGTCCACCTGCGCCGCGGTTGATTACTTTCAGCACGTGCTTTCAACTCTTCCGGGGCTGAATCGTGAATTCTTTACTCTGGTTCCGCTTCATGGAAAGCATCCTGCAAAGGCCCGCAACAAGAATCTCGCGGCGTTTGTCAACTCGAGCACGCCTTCGATTCTTTTGACCACCGACGTTGCAGCTAGGGGGCTTGACATTCCTCAAACGGATCTTGTGATCCAAGTCGATCCACCGAGTGATCCAAAGGTTTTCTTGCATCGTTGTGGGTATGTATTATGAGCTAAATCCTTTCCAGACAGTTTCCGAGAATGCATGTTCCCTTATGCCTCTTCGAACTGTCTCATTCCTTACGCTTTTGAGAAGAGATGCTGACTCCAAGATCTCCAGGCGATCTGGGCGAGCTGGTCGTAAAGGCTTAAGTGTGGTATTTCTACAGCCTGGGCGGGAAGAGGACTACATTCCGTTTCTCGAGGTCCGCAAGACACCAATCACCCCGCTGACGACGCCTAATCTCGATGTCACCGATGAAGATGCTCGAGCTGTAACAAAGGCAATGAGGCAAACAGTTTTGCTAGACCGTGCTTTAAATGATAAAGCAAAGCGCGGCTTTGTGTCATGGGTCCGATCATACAGCAAGCATCAAGCGAGCAGCATCTTTCGGGTCGGCGATCTAGACTGGGAGGATCTAGGAAATGCGTGGGGATTGCTCAAGCTTCCCAAGATGCCAGAGCTGAAAAATTGGGAGGGCGACAGGTCTCTGGGCGTGGACGTAGACTGGGATGCTTATGCATACAAGGATAAGAAGAGGGAGGACATGAGGAGACAGGCGTTAGCGGAGAAGAACGAAGCATCTCTCACATCGGACAGGGCTCCTCCCCGGCCGACAGAGAAGAAGCAGCCGAAGCGGGCGTGGAGCGACAAGCTCGATGCACGGGAGGAGAGGGAGATGAGAAGGAGCAAGAAGCGTACGAAGCGAGACTGGGAGCGGTGGGAGAAGATGACTCCTGCCGAGCGCGAGAAGCAACGGGAACTGGAGTGTATGATTGATGAAGTCAGAGCGAGGAAGGCGGAAGAGGACAAGTTTGAAACGTTCGAGGGCTTTGACGATTGAGTCTTCCTATCTATCGTACCGTAAGAATACCACTGCTCAGTCTGCCTTCGCTGACGCACATAATGCCAATGCAGCAGGCGTTTGTCTCGTATCTCATGCTTCCTCTCTTCGTTGCTAATGTTGAATGCCAATGTTTGATCTCCAACAACCTGATCCAGCGCACAAAGACACCTCCTCTATTGATGTTAATGAATCGATAGGCGTAGACCTGTACCGCACACGCATATTCTCAGCATCCGAGATACTTGCGACGAACACCTTTGTCATCCCATCCAATCCTGCCATCACTGAACAGTTCCTCCCACTCGGACTGGCTGGGCACTCGACCACTAGATGCCAATAGGTCAGCATCCACAATTCCATACTCGACACCAGAAAGCAGCTGTTTACTGACCTCTTCTTTTCCCAAGTCTGCCCGCCGACGCCCCATCCTTCTTCGTGCTGCACGCCCGTCTCCTTCACCGGTTCAGCCCCCTCCTTCTCTTTCCCCTTGCCGCCCGCACTCCCCCCCTCTTGGAACTGCACAACCCTCCTGACGACGACTTTCTCCGCCCCATCGCTCCCATCGCCCTGGTCGCTCTGCTTGCTGAACGCCTTCTGAACCCGTCCATACTCCTCCCGTTGCCAGTAGACCGTCCGCTCGATCTCCCGGCGCCACTTCTTCATCCCCTTGATCCGCTCCCGCAGGTCGCGCACGCTGCAGTTCTCGTTGACCCGCTCCTCCCTGCTCTTGCCGCCCAGGTTCAGCCCTTTGAGGAACACCTCCGGCACCCTGCTCTCCCCGCTCGGGACCCTGCTGTGCCCGCCGCCGCCGCCGCCACTCCCGTCGCCTCGAACTATGCTGCTGCCCGCGTTGACGCCGCGGTACTGGCCCGGCGACACGGGCGCGACGCTCGCGGCGGGCACGGTCGGGTTGTTCTCCTTCCACAGCGCCCGCGCCCGCTCGGCCGCCTCCCGGCCCGCCCGCTCCAGGCCGTCCTCCTTCTCGATTTGCGTGTTGACGTCGTGGATCAGCCGCGCGAGCACGATGCCGTCCATCTCGAGCCACTCGTTCACGCTCTCGGCGCGGTCCGCCAGCTTCTGCAGCTGCGACGCCCGCAGGTTCAGCAGGCCTTCGAGCGCGTCGGCGCTCGTGGGTAGAGGGTCCGTGTGAGGTGTGCCGGCCCTGGGGGAGGTGGGGCTCGGGCTCGGGAGCGAGGAGGGCGATGTGGGTGAGTTGGTGCGGGATGGGGGGGTCGAGAGGGGTTTCTGTGGTGACGGGGGGTCAGTGGTTGGGTCTTTGTGTTTGAGGAGGATCCGGGGGAGGAAGGGGGACATGGTGGTGGTGGTGGTGATGGTGGTGGTGTCGGTGGTTGGAGATGTTGTGTGGAGGAGAGGTTGGGAAGAGTGGTGGAAGAGAACGGGGTGATGTGTTCTTTCCATTGAGTATTGAAGTGAGATGGTGAGAGGATGAAGACGGCAGGAGCGTTCATCTTCAGCGATCAATGGAGCATGCTCGGAGGGAAGTAGCCGCTGGAAGGAACAAAACCTCCTGTCCCAACCCTGCAACTTCCTCCCTTTGGCAGGAACGCTCAGGCATACTCGATTCCCGGCTGTCGCTCGAGAGCCCCCTCTTCATCAGCGGCGATGAACCGCGATGATGCGGAGGAGGAAAGTAGCCGTCAGAAGCTTTTGCTCCTACTCTTCATCCTGCTTCCTCTGCCAGCACTCAAGCATCCTCTCAGAAGAAAAGAACATCCCCTCTTCGCTGTCAGCGATGAGGTCGAGCGAGATTCGGCAGACACAGGTGAGAGCATGGTGTCCGCTCCTGTTTGCTTGTGACTTTCTTCCCCTCCGCCAGCACTCGAGCAGCCACTCGCTCATCTGCAGCAGCGGTTGAGATGGTGGGGAAACACCAGTCCGCAGGCACTGGAGCAGCGAAGCAGTATCACGCCTTGGCGATAATCGCTCTGTCCCCTGCCCTTTCACTCTCCCCTCTATCAACCACCCCCACCGACCCAATTGATCAACACCTTCCCATCCACAATCCCCAATACCAATCAAACGCCACAAACAGACATATCGCACACGCAACGACACACACACACACACGCAGAAAACAAAACGACGATGAAACACCACTTACCCTGTCTCCACCCCTCGTCTCACTGGCGCTCCGTTGCGTCAGCGTGCGGATGTAGTCCATGCTTCAGTCCCACGGCACTTGTGCTGTGTCTGTGCTGTGTTGGGTTTCGCTCATGGGAGGTGGGTGTGGGTGTCAAGTGGTTATTTGTGGGAGTTTGTGCTTGGTGTTGCTTGGATGCGGAATTGCGGTTGGTTGGATGGTTGGATAGATAGAAATAAAGAAGTAAGTAGCCAAGTTGCTGCAACGTGTTACGATTTGAACTGAAAGGCAAGGAGGGAAAGAAGGAGGAGGTCGAGAAGATTGCCCGCGGGCCTTTGACGTTTGTTTGGCTGATTTTGCGATGTGGGATTGCTCTGGGGAAGTGGGGAAGTGTGGCGCTCAAAGTGACCCGGTTTGACACCAGTGGTGTAGCTGGGTTTGTACACTTCGCTGTGAACTTAACTAAACTCTACCTTACGCTGTCCACCATGCCTCTGAAGCTCTGATCTGATCTGATACCTCTCGCGGATCACAGTTACCCTGTCTGGCGATTCCCTACTCCAGAGGCATTAGTTGCGTCTTGCTGCTGCTGTATCTGTACCTGATTTGAATAAAAGCGAGCCACAGGCCCATTGGTACTACTCGCAGACTCCATGAATTGTGGAGCGAGGTCCTGCCTCTTTCAACCTGCAATTGCCTTTGCTAGGGAGAGCACTCAATCAGAGTTTACGACATTTGTGCACTAGGGTTCGTTGAAGAGGATGCATTGTAAGCGCTGCTGGGGGTATCTAATCTATGCTTTTTTTATCAACAATGACGCCCTGATGAACTCCTTGAATGAATGACACGCATGGACATCAGCTATCCAGAGCCAGCTCTGTAAACCTTTCCGTGAAAAACGTCTTCTCGAGCACCTTTGAAAAACAGTGAGATGGAGTGGCTGTCTGCGTCCGACTTTCGACGTACTGGTACAAGATGTGTGTTGATTCCAAGACCAGGTAAGAACGTATCTTCCCCCAATCATGACATCTTGCTATTTTGAAGACAGCCCGGCCAACTTCACTGACCCCCCCTTGAAGATCTGTACACCGGCAAAACCTCATGCTGCGTAAAACTTTCCCGAGCACCTTTGAAACACAGTGAGATGAAACTGCTGTCTGCGTCCAGCAAGATGTATATTGATCAAGAGCGGAGTAGGAAAGTATCCAATCTTGACATCTTGCTATCTTGCAGACAGCCCGATCCACCTCACTGACCCTTGCAGATCTGTACACCGACAAAACCTCATACAGCGTAGAATTTTCCCGAGCACCTTTGAAACACAGTGAGATGAAACCGGTGTCTGCGTCCAACAAGACGTATATTGATCAAGACCGGAGTAAGAAAGTATCCAATCTTGACATCTTGCTATCTTGCAGACAGCCCGGCCCACTCCACTAGCCCTCTCTAGTCGAACATTGTAAAGGTCCTCGGCGGCGATTGAGCGCACACGTGGCTACTTCCCTAGACTCCAGCATTGAGTCCAGGATTAACCAATCCCAAGCCCCCGCCTAACAACGCCAAGGCAAAGCTAGAGCGGGGAGATGAAAGCGTGCTGTTTGAGAAGAAAGAAGATGTGATGAGGTTCGTCGAGTCGTTGAAGACCGAGCATATGAAGCTGCCGTTGGTAATCGTAACTTAGTAGAAATACAATGCCGAATGTCGATAATTGCTGTATGTTTTTGGGACGCCGAGAAAAGACCGCGCTGTGAATCTCGAACCCTTCCGTCAGGATCAGGATCTCCTTCCATCCTTTGCCCCGTATCGTACAAATACACGTCATGCTGCCTCAGGCAGCCACCGGCCCCTTCACTCCTGGCCCTGCAAGGTACTCGGTGATTCCAGGGGGCACCCCCATCGCTATCACTTTATCGGCCAGCTCTCTTTCGATATCACCTTTCTTGACGAGCCTATTGAAGAACACCCTCATTCCATTCGCGGGATCACTCTGCGTACGCTCCAAATCTCCAGGTCGCCAATTGTCCTCGATGTCAGTCTGTATACCCCTATCTGACAGACCGTCTGCTCCAATTCGGTCGAACGCCGCAGAGACGATGTTTTGTGGCTGCGTGTAAGGGCTCCCATTTGGACCATCCATCAACTCCTGCTCCTCCGCAATCAATTCTTCTTCAAACTCTTCGTATCCATCATCTAGAACATAGTCGTCACCGTGCTCCTCCCAATAGCGATCCATATCAGCTCTAATCTCGGCTCTTCTGCTCGCACTTACTTGAGCAGCGGCATCTAGTCTCTCGTTTTGTTTCTCCATAGGGACTTGTTGACCATTCAACGGTACATCGACGGCACGAGCAGCTGTAAGGACGTTATTTGTAGGCAGTGACTGCTTTCCACTCGTATCGGGCACATTCTGCTGCTCCCGTGCTTGCTCGCTTACAGCTGGTGTAATAGGCTGTTGAAGTCCTGTGGGTGCTGTGTGACTGACAGCAAGGTGTCCGAACGCTGGCGCCGCAGGAGTAGCAGCTTGTGCGAAGACTGATATCTTGCTGGGTGATGGTACAATGGCAGGGTGCGCAGGATCATACTCATCAGAGTCCGCCTGATCTCCAGCGTCAGAGTTGACCGTAGATGTTGACAAACGGCTTGACTCTCGAAGTGTGCTCGGCTGCTTTGGCTGATGCCTCAAAGCCTTTTCTCTGGCTTTCTCCAAAGCGCCTGACGGCGCCATTGCCGGACCTGGTGGCAAAGTTGCATGGCCTGAGCTAGGGCGTGGTGGTGCGGCCATTGTCTTCAAGGGTGACGGTGAATTGGCAGTCCCACGCTGTTGCGATTGGCTAGAATGCAATGTTGAGTTGCGTAATATACTCCTAGTCTCAGTTACTCGGGGTGATGACGCTTCCGGGGTTGTTTTGTTGATTTGCTCTTGTTCGCCATTTTCGTCATCGTCATCATCACTACTACCTGGAGAAGGGACTTTGAATACGAGTGTGGGACCAGGGGGTGGTGTGGTCTTTGACGCAGGGTACGTATCAGGCCGATCAGCATCAACGAACGAGTTGTCATCTGGGGATCGCAGGGCGTCTGGATGAGCAAACAATGTGCCAGTGTAAGGCCGAGCTCTAAACGGACTTCCTACAACCGGATCCTTAAGTGCGCGAGTTCGAGCTCTCTTGAAAGGATTGAAAGGAGGTTCTTTGGTTGGAGGATTGAAAGCAGGTTCTTTGGTTGGGGTCTCTTGCATTGCCTCATCTTCATCCGACGATGAATCAACGATAAAATACTCATCGATCAAGCCGAAGCCACCACCGGCTGGGAGCGGGATAACATCAGGAGATGGCACGCGCTTTCGCTTCTTTCCAGGGGTCTGGACAATCTCCGCCGCCTTTTGCTTCTCCGCCAGGTCTTTCTTCGCAATCTCAAAGTCTTTCTTCTGCTTCTCCAGCGCATCAGCCTCTTTCCTCAATTGTGCTCTCAGCTTCTTGATCCGCTTCTCCTCTTCCGACTGCTCTTTAGTGAGAAGCCTCTGTTGGTTTGACGTCGATTGATGGTGACGATGACCTGGTAAAACTGGACCCGCAACAGAACTCGCAGCGTCAGTATCAGGTTGGGACGGTGGGCTACCGGCATCGACTCGAGGCTGGGTCTGCGCAAGGCGCTGAGGCTGTGGCGGTTGCTGTTGTGGGGTAGAGATGGCACGACGAGTTGAGAATGGAATGTATCTCGTAATTGAGCGTGCAGAAGGTAAAAGACCTGAAAGGCCCCAACCGCGGGCGCGTGGTGTTTCCGGAACTTGTTCCGGTTCGACTTGTTCTTGCGAGTCTGCAAACACTCCCCCTAAGGCAGGGCCGTCGGTGTTTGGAGTTTCTTCCGCAACATATGGTGATTCGCCAAGATTCGCGATGCGCCGGGCCTCCTCAAGTTGAGCTTTCTTTCTCGCTTCCTCATCTTCTACAACCGGTTAGAGACTAGTGAACGTATGACCAGAGGACCAGGATTGTACTTACTCCAACGTAAACTGGGTTCATCCATGGGATTGAGTGCTACTCCATATTCGTCAACTTCGATCTCTTTGGTTCTGCCCAGCAGGAGTTGACCGTCGTCGGTATAAGGGTCGGGCACAGTCTTGGTACGCTTTTGAGGCGACTCAAGCAATTGGGAGGCTTCGTTCTTCTTCGTTTGTGGAGCGCTTGACCGTGACGCCTCGGTAGCCTTGGCCATCAATTTGACGTTCTCTGCCTTGAGCGCAGCCGTTTCCTCCTCCATTTCCCGAAACCCTCTCTTGCGTTGGATCTTTTTAATAAAGGCGTCTCTCATGGTCGAGCCTGGAAGTGGTGGTGATTGCTGTGATTGCCACGAGGGAAGTTGCGGCCGGTATCTGGCGTCCCCATAGACAAATGAGTTCACCACGGGATGATCTGTCGTGAGTTTACTCAAGTCAGAACCTGGTCTCGCTCGAGATTCTATGTATCGGCAAAGGGGAGCAACAATTTCAGAAGGCACCACAAATGACGCGGGCTTTGGGGAGCGGACAGGGTCCTTTGAGCCCTGAATATGGTCCATATGAAGGGTGATAAGGGTGTGTGAGCGTTCAGGGTTGCTGGGCACAAAGTAGAATTTTGGCTTAGGCATAGGGCTGGGAACCCGTTGGCTGGGCTTGGAGAGAGGAGATGATGAGACAGGAGCTACCTCAGTAGAGGTAGGAGCCGCAAGGGGTGTATCAAGTGTGGAATTCAATGGGACAACTGGAGTATCGGTAGTGGTGGAGGTAGGAGCCGCAAGGGGTGTAACGAGTGTGGACTTCAATGGGGCAACTGGAGCAACGGTAGTGGCTACCTGGGTAGAGGTAGGAGCCGCAAGAGCTGTATCAAGTGTGGACTGTACAACTGGAGCAACGACGGGTGGTACCTGGGTAGAGGTAGGAGCCGCAAGGGGTGTATCAAGTGTTGACTGTAATGGGACAACTGGAACAACAGTAGTGGGGGTGAGAGGCGCACTGCTGAGACCAGGACTTCGGGGGCTAGCGTTCAAGATGTCTCTGAATTTTTGGGATGTGGCCGACTCATGGGCTTCTTGCGGGGTAGTGGGTCCTTGCACGGGATGTGCAGTCATGCCCTGAACCTGCACGGGATGTGCAGATACATCTGTAGGAAAATGGGTCTCACCAGGGGGTTCCACGTGCTCCTGCTCCTTCATGCCTTCCACCTCTTTAACGTTGTCGAAGACTTCTTGTGCTGTCGAGCTGGCTTGCTCCGCGACTTCTTCGTGAGTTGAACTGTCGGAAGCTTCATTTGCGTCCGCGTCCACAGCCGAAGACTCGGGTTCATCATGACTAGTTGTTGTCATTGGCTTTGAACGACCCCGTCCCACTTTCTTGGCTCTGCTGATGCGACCACTTCGGACTACCGGCCCGCCTCGTGTTGAGGGTGGAGGTTCTGCGGGACCGACGGGAGCGGCGGTGGTATTATTGCGAGTGGTTGTGCGTTTGGCGCGAATCGAACGAGTTGCATTGGGTAGTGATTGCGGAGGTGATGCGGGTACCCCAGACTCCTGTTCTTGGAGAGTAACCTGCCGGCGGGTTCTCGCCATGTTGAGTGAGGTCGAAACTGGAGGGGCTCCAGTGAGCGGAGGAGTGTTGTGAGGCAGTCAGGGTAGAGACGAAAGCTATCGGGAATCTATGATAATACTTTTGTCAAGTAATACAAGGTGTGAGGGTGTCAAAGAAAATTGAGGTCAGTAGTGTTGTTGTTGTTGATGATGGTAGACAAGAGTTCAGGAATTATACTTAGAGTTGACGGTCGAATTGGTAGGGCTGATGTTGCTCTTATTAGCGCGAACCTTAGTCTGTGTGCATGTGGGCTACGTGAGATATCTATGCTTCTTCGGGCAAAGCGTGCCGTACCTGGCTAGCCTATCTCTCCGCTTCCTCCACTCGGATTTTAGCTGCTGTCACAATACACTAGCGTGAGTAAACATCCGTATCTTCCGTTGCTGCCCCTGTGCCTTTTGCATTTCGTTCGTCCTTACCGGACTTCGTCTAGGCTCCTAGACAGCAAGGCGGTGATGTTTTTCATGATGGCACTTGTCCTATTATAGGTTTCCTGGCCTTTTCCACTCCCTATCCTTCTTTTGCCCTCTGGCTTTTCCACCAAACTTAGGCTGCCTCTCAACGACCCAAGCATGCATGGTGCGAATCACAGGTACCTGCGGATGTCTTTGGGGATGTTTGTATCAATGCTACTACTCTAGTTGTTTATATGTTGGGCTCAATGGTCAGCACCATATAAGTACACGGTCTTTCCCTGGAGGCAAAATCCCGAAGTGCTTGTAGATACCAGAGCACGTCTCCCTCCATACAGGTCCTCTGTCAGAGAACCCAATGATTTGCTAGAAAGACAACAAAAGCAATAGGTCCTGAGCTGAACACCAAACGGCGGAGGTGTGTGTCAGGTGTAGCGGTTCTAGTAGTTCTTCCTCCAGTCAATAAATGCTCTTCCTTATTCCACGGCGATTTCGCCCTTCCAACATGCAGGCGTCAAGCCTAAAGTACTCAACATCCTCTGCCATCGCTCCGAACCCCTCTCCTTTCGCTCCATGTAAGCCAATAACTTTTGCCGCCTGTGCAACAACAGCCTCAGATTCCGCTTGTTGACCTTGTCGTTGCGATTCGGACCTTCGTAGCGATCTGCTAGTACTCGAATTTTAGCAGTCAAGATGCCGATCTGAACTTCTGAGGATCCTGTATCGGGGCCTGCTCTTGGCGTGGATTCCAGAGGCGGGGCAAGTGGATTGGATTTGATAACCGCGGGGGCCTTTGGTTTGAGTATTTGATCCGTATTGTGACGCCCGAAAGTGTCGATGATCCGTTCGATGTTCTTTTTCGTTCGGTGTTTGCTGCTAGCATTGGTGAGACTGACGATGCGTTGTACGGCTTCTGTAGCCGATGCATCGCGCTTTAACCATCTCTCACGGGCTTGCGCTTCTTGCGCTTCTTGGTCAGGGTCGGCGACGGTGGTCGGAGAGGGCGGCAGAGGTTCCGTGAGGTATCGGGAGAAGTCGAGAGACCTTGCCAACTCTTCATCCTTAATTCCATGGTCCAGGTGGTTCTCGTCTGCGGCATAAGCTGGCGAAGGAGGAGGCGTGTCCGGGTTGGCCTTCACAGCCTCGATAGATGCAGCACTTGAGTCTTGCCGGACTTCTTGACCAACTACCGTATCGAATGACTCGACGAATGGTGTTGGAAAACCACGAATTGGATCTCCTAATTCTTTCACCCTCTCTTCTTTGAGCACCGCTTGACGACTCAGATTGGCATCTCTGCGTGCTTTGACTTGGCGTAGTGTGTATGCATCTCGATTCTCTTGCCTCCTCTTCTTAAGCTGCGGAATGTTTCGACCAAAGCTGCCGGTCGTTGAGAAATGCAGATGTGGCGATGCAAGGACAGGGGCGAGGAAGCTGGGAGGAGCATTGCACCACAGTGACTCTGCAGCAAAGTCAGTCTTGACGGTCTACTTGGCTAATGGGACGTATTACCGAGTGTAGTCCGCGTCTTAAGAAGCGATGGTAATCGCGACGCCATTGGAAACACTTGAATTGGAACAAAACTGGCGCTCGCTCAAACTTCGAAGGCTCTCCGTAATATACTTTGTCCGCTAGACTAGTAGATTACACTAGCTTCCCGCACAAACTTCTTTCGTGAAATCGAGCTTCAAGGCCTTACCTATACATTACAGCTCACATTTTCTCCATATCTTGTGCTTCTACCGGTATCAAGACCGTTAAGATGGCTCCTAACAATCTCCCATCGATATTCAATGCCACCTCCCAAGACATTGAGATGCTGCTTGCAGCTCAATGTCATTTGGGCTCCAAGAACATGCAAACCCATATGGAGCCGTACTTGTGGAAGACCCGCCCAGATGGTATCAACGTGATCAACATTGGCAAGACTTGGTTAGTTTAGAGATAGATGTCAAGTTACCTGTCTGCGAAGCTGACTCCGTGAGTAGGGAGAAGGTCGTCCTCGCCGCTCGCATCATCGCAGCAATTGACAACCCCGCTGATATCGCCGTCATCTCTGCTCGTCCTTACGGTCAACGTGCTGTCCTCAAGTTCGCCGCTCACACAGGGGCTGTGGCTATCGCTGGTCGCTTCACTCCCGGTAACTTCACCAACTACATCACTCGCTCGTTCAAAGAGCCCCGCCTCATCATCGTGACGGACCCTCGCACCGATGCCCAAGCTATCAAGGAAGCCTCCTATGTCAACATCCCTGTCGTCGCTCTCTGCGATACTGACTCCCCAACCGAATTCGTCGACGTCGCTATCCCTACAAACAACAAAGGCCGTCATGCTATCGGTCTGATCTGGTGGATGCTGGCGCGCGAGGTCCTCCGTCTACGCGGCACCCTCGCCGACCGCGACACCGAATGGGATGTCATGGTCGATCTCTACTTCTACCGCGACCCCGAAGCCGAAGAGAACAAGGACTCGGCCGGGCAAGACGAGGAGAAGGTCCCGGGTGTCAACGATGTCGGCCCTCAAGCCATCGACCAGGGCTTTGCTGGTAACGCCGAGTGGGAGGTTCCAGGTGGCGCTCCCGGCGGCGCGGCTGCTTTCAGCGCTGCGAGCAACACTGCCGGTGCTCAACCTAGCTCTACGTGGGATGCGGAGGGCGCGGACTGGGCTGCGGGCGCTGCTCCTGTGCAGACTGGCAATGATGGGTGGACTACTGAGACTAAGAAGGAGGGTGAGGTGTCGTGGTAGAGCGGTTCACTTGGGCTATGTGATGGAGACAAAAAAATGACGGCACTCATGAGGGAAAGATACCTGGTAGGCTTCTGCTAAGGGGAATGCCCTGTGCTATCACATGGATGGACTTAATAGTAATCCAATCTTCATTGCAAGCTATTGAACTAAAAAAAAAGATAAGAATAAAGAAACTCAAACCACTTGATCACTAGCATCTTCCCATATTCGTGCTTTGCCAGGGTCTACATGTCCACAGATCTTCCCATCAAAGCTCAAATCAGCTTCCCCAGGCGGTCCGGGTTCCCAGCGCGAACGGCGATCAAAAGAAAACATACGAGAGCCAGCAGGGCGCCGAAGACCGAAACGAGGAACCCGACTCCGGCCACACCGCCCATTATCGTCATCTCCTGCGACGTCAGCATCTTGCTCGGCTTTGGATCGCGGTGTTGGAGTAGGAGTGTGTGTGAGTTGTTGACTGTGGTTTCTGGATTTGCGGTGCTGATGGTGATGGTGGTGGTGGTGGTGGTGAGTGAGAGACATGGAAGAGACGTGGCTTATAAGGTATTTTTGGAACAAAGTGTTGTCATTGCTTTGTCGGCTTTGTTCGTGGAACTTTGAGACAAAGGCTGCTCTTTGTGCTTTGCTTGACACATTTTTTGATTGTTGTCGCCTCACCAGATCTTGACTGTACTTGTTTGAAAAAACATTATGCGCCTCTTTTGTCAATGCTAGGAATAAACCCTGATAATGTCTTATGCGTGTCTTTTATCAACGAGAGGAACTAGTTCTTATCCTCCATTCTTTAGAGCTATGAATCGGTGACGGTACTATTATTACACCACTGACCTTTGTTGTTGATAATGTCATATGCACATGCTTTGTCCTTTTTGAGCCGAACGAGGTCCTTCCCTCGGTCAAAAGTATTCAATGCTAGGAACGATGCCCTCTTCCATGTTAATCCGCTTCTGTAATCTCCTAGTCATATCGCGCATGCTCCAGCTGGCCTGCAAGCATGTCTACTCCACTAGATCTCACCTTCGGCGTCGAAATCGAATGCATCATCTCCTTTGACCCTGCCAAGTACGAGTCCGCTCTGGCCAACGCCGAAGGCATCCTCTGGGAAGAGCGAGTGTCAAAAACCCTGCACCGCGAGAGCAAACTATGCAAGATCTTCCGTTACCATTTGGTCAACTTCCTCAGGAGCAAAGGTTTCCCAACTTACGACATGACGTCTCCCGGGGGCGACCAGGAATGGACTGTCACCCACGATACATCAATCGACATCAAGGATGGTGCCCGCGCCGCCGACGGGTTCCTGGAGTGCGACATCGAGATCAAATCTCCGGCCATGCGCTTCTGCCCCAGGGGGCTGCGTCGGGTGCAGAGTTTGATTCGAGTCCTAACGAGAACGTTCGATACCTCTGTCAATTCGTCCTGCGGTTTGCATGTCCACATTGGGAATCAGAACATGGGATTTCCGCTGCAGACGCTCAAGCAGTTCTGCGTGTTGACGACGATGTGCGAACACCAACTCAACAGCCTCCATCCCGCTCATCGGGTCGGCAATTGCCACGCCAAAGGTCCGTCTGCGGTATTCAAAGGCCAGCATCCGTGGGTCACGGTGCGAGCAATCCAAAGCTGCAAGACGAAGGATGAACTCGTGAAGTTGTATGCTGGCGATGGTAACCCTCCGGACAGATGCTTCGCGTATAACCTTCGTCCGATGGTCTCCGGGCCGCACAAGACGATCGAATTCCGTCAGCACGAGGGCACGCTCGACAGCGCGGAAATCATGAACTGGATCCAGGTCGCGGGTGGTCTCGTCGACGCGGCACATGAGATCAGTGCCGTCGACATGGTGCGGCTCATCGATACCGACGCTTTTGACCCGCTCTATACCATCGCTCACCTCCTCCCTAGACTCAGGCTGGAAGCACTGAGAAATTATTACGAAGACCATTCGTATGTGCACCCGCGGCCCGAACCGATTTGGACTCTTGGTGAGGTTGAAGGGGATGCAGAGGTTGGGTCAAGACGGCGGCTTGAGCTCGATAGATGGGATGAGTTGGAGCAACGGCATAGGATCGAAAGGCTTGGAGTGATTGCGAGATGTCAGCAACTCGATAGACGGCATGAGCTTGAGAGGCGAAGGGAGTTGGAAAGGCAAGATGAGAAGGCCGCTGCGCGGATGCCGGTTCTCGACAAGCAGAGTATGGAGTACGCCGTTATGGCTGACCCGATCTTAGAGTAGCTTCGCAGTTTTCCGATCGGCGTTGATTTGTACTTGAATACAGTTGGAGAAAGTAGATTTAAGGCTAGTCTAAGTCATATCATTGATCTCATAGCCAGCGCTGAACTGTCCATTGGTGCCTTTTTCCAGGGAGATCACTGAACTTACTGCTCAGCTTGAAAGACCAACAAGTGAGACCGCTGCAGGTTCCAGACATTTGTTGAGGATGTCGTGGATTAATTTCGCCGATACTACGCCCATCCAAAGGGCTCGAACATCCACAGCAGTTCGTGGGCACCAGGGCATGAAAGAGCAGCAGAAGCAGTGGTAAATTCAACAGATCAACGCCCAAGGCAAAGTGGACGTCGCAATACTGAGCCCAAGTGTATCCGAACGATGCTAAGGAAAATCGTAGGCTTCGATTCGCACTCTGAACTGTCTTTGAGCTTTGCGTTCGCTTTATCGTGGCCCACAATCGGGGCACCTCTATCGGGCTCTGAAGACTTGAGGAACTGCGCAAGCCTTTTCGAATTCTATCTCAAGGGCATGAGAGTCGCTCAAAGGGCACTTCCAAGCTGGATAGTCTTCTACAAATCTTATGGTGTCCAAATGAAAGGATATAATCAAATCGAGTGTGCCGCGCGAGAGAAACCTAGTCACAACGTAACGCAAGGGTAACCTGACCGTAGGACCTTGATAACATAATCTCATGGCTTTCATAATGATGTGCCCCTCATCGATAGACTTGCTCATGTCCAGACGTGATGCATAAGAAAAATAAATGAAGGTCGTTGGCGATGACGTATGTTCGAGATATTGCCTAATCGGGTATAGCGCAAGGACTGCATGGGCTCTTTTCCACTTGCAATGTTTGATCCCCACTCCTTACATCCTAACGTTCTTTTTGCTGATTTTTAGCAGCGGCTACCCCTTTGTTCGAACTTTGCTCGGCTCTGCGTTTCCGACTTCTTTGCCCCCCTGTAATGATATTGCATCGTTTTGTTTTTGAGAAGCCTATTATCAAATCCTACAATGGCGGACACGGGCCCGCCAAAAGGTGAACTCAAATTCATGACCCCGTTCAAAATAGCAGACGATCCACCGACCCCTCAGCCTATCCCCGACCTCGTCCACCCCGAAAAGACACCTGCGGAACGGGCTGCTGCACGCTTCTCTCTGGCCGGAAAGAAGGCAATTGGTGGGTACTCGTAGCCCGTCCTTCAACAAAAAAATTAAAAATTGTGGAACTCAACTGTCTCCAGTAACCGGCGGAGCCCAAGGTCTCGGCCTCGTCTGCGCCCGGGCACTTGTCGAGCACGGCGTTGAGAAACTAGCTATCTTCGACGTCGACGAGAGCAAGGGAGCGAAAGCGGTAGAGCATTTCAAAAGCATAAGCAAAAGTGAGGAACCGACAGTGCTCTTCAAAAAGGTCGACGTCTCAGACGAAGATTCCGTCAACGAAGCCGTAGCCGATGTCTCGGAATCGTTCAACGGCATCGAAATCCTTATCTGCTTCGCCGGTATCACCGGGTCAAAACTCGCGGTGGAATACGACATCGAGTCCTGGCGCCGAATCTTCGACGTCAATGTCCACGGCTCCTTTTTAGTTGCTAGAGCCGTTGCTAGGTCCTCTTCCCTCTTCCCCCCCTCGCAATTTACTTCAATTTGTACGGCTGACAATCTGAGCAGGGATATCATCGCCCGCAACGTTCCCTCCGCCTCCATCATCTTCACCGCGTCGATGTCCGGCTATATCGTCAATCAACCCCAACCGCACTCCGCCTATGCGGTTTCCAAGGCTGGCGTCCACCACTTGGCGCGATCCATGGCGGGCGAATGGGTCGGGCATGGTATCAGGGTCAATAGTATCAGTCCGGGGATTATGAACACGCGATTAAGTGGGGGCCCGGCTCAGGCGGGGCTGAGGAAGTTGTGGTTGGAGAAGAGTCCGATGGTACGTACTATTCGAAGATAGCTCCCAGCGGTGTTCTTGTTGTCTGGGTTGCAAGAAGGACTTTGAGAGTAGAATGCTTCTTTCGGTCCTTTAGTTCCTTTTCACTGTTGCAATGCTGACTGCGCAATCTGCGCAGGGGATTGGCGATCCGGAGGATTTGACCGGTGCGGTGGTCTTGCTTTGTAGTGAAGCGGGCAGATTTATCACGGGGACCGATATCAAGATTGATGGTAGGTTAGTCTCACCGGTGGCTGTACCATGGGGACTGACTCTTGGTGTTAGGGGGCTATACAATGTTTTGAGTTGGGTGAGGGCCCGATGAGAAGTGAGGAACGGGTATGGAGAGGAATTTTGTTTTGAGTTGGAAAAGTTTCGATGTCTAGATGGGTAGTACTTTTGACTGGAGCCTGAGTACTTATTTCTGATACTGGACAACTGTACATTTTCCAAGCCAAGTAGAACCAGAAAAGTTTGTTTTGCACATGGCAGTTGTAGAATCTAAGAAACAGAAACCATCAATCAAAAGACATCTTCCAGAAAATCCGTCCCAGCGCCACCAACCCCATTTGCCAAGTGTTGCTTCTCATCGTCCCGCGTCTTCCTATAGATCACAAAATGTCCGACCGCAAACACAATCTTAACCACGACCTCCGCGATCGAAATTTCCCAAGATCTTGACTACAGACCCGTTAACAAGCATTCCTCTTTTCGTCCCCATTCTTCGCTCATCGCAAGGGCCTTACCTGAACGCCACACAGGCTCGAAAAATCCACCACCCCGTCGAACTCGCCCTGGAGCGCGCCCGCCGCCGCCGAACACGACCACCCCCACAGGTCATCGTTCACCCCATGCGTGCTCTTCTCGTACCGGTACAGCGCCGAAACGACCAGCCACGCCCCGATGTGCACCGCGTACTTCACCACCGTCAGCTTCCAGCTCCGCCGCGCGCGGTCAAACGCGCGGCAGTACGCCAGCAGCCCGACGAACGAGAGCAGCAGCGTGGACCCCGCGCCGGCGAGCAGCATGAACGTCGGCCACAGCTTCGGCTCCTTGGGCCACGCGGTCCGGCCGCCGCGCTCTGAGCTTTTGGTGCGCTGGTATGTGGCGAGCGTGAAGACCATGGTGGCGAACATGAAGGTCGAGAAGAGGAGGGTGAGGGCTTTGGAGGCGATTTTTGTGATCCGGAGGTACCGTTTTAGGGTCTGGTGTTTGCGCTGGCGGAGGCGGGGGTTGGGCGTTGGGGTTTTGAGCGGTGGGGGGAACGGCGCGTGGGAGGTGTGCATGAGTGGTTTTGAGGGGGGTTCGATCGGGTGCGGGGGTCGGGCGTTCCAGCCGTGAAGAGATGACTGCGGAGGAAGCACACTGTAAGTGTCGCTCATGGGGTGCTGAGGAGGACTGTCGTAGCTGTTGCCGTTCGAATGCGCGGTGTATAGATCCGGTCGCGAAGGCTCGGTGGGCGGCATGTGGTGCTCGTTGCTGTTGTAGCTGTTACCGTCCGAGTGCACGGTGTGGAGGTCCGGTCGGGAAGGTTCGATGGGGTGCGTGCTGTAGCCGTGGCCGGAGTACAGGTCTGATCCTACGGTTGGGTCCGAGTTGGGGAAGGAGTCGAGCTGGTAGTATGATGCGGCGGCCATTTTCGTAGGTTGCTCCTGGAGACAGAGTTTGGATGTCTTTTCTTGAAGTACGCAATAGTGTTCCACGAACTGGGTTTTGTTGAAATGGTTACCTCGCATGAGGCTGCAGTGTGGCGCGTGAGATTGATATAAGCTGACTTCGTACTATCGCTATTAGTAGAATCGCTGTAGGATCAAAGTATGGCGCAAATAGCAACTTCATAGACAGTCATTGCATGTATTCAGAAAGAAAATGGAATAGAACAAGACGTAAAATGTCTTTTGATCTGAGAATAAATACAAACGCCATCCACAGCCAAACTCACGTACTATATGGTACAAGCACAACGGCAGCACAAAACTTCCTTCCAAATAGCCCCCATCGTCTGTAGGTAGGTAGGTAGCTCAATCGATCCATCTTTAGCAGCCGCTCAGTCAGCTTGTTGGTATTCGTCTTATATGATATAAGATTTCAAGCTCCGTGCTGGCACTTGCTTCTAGCGCTGACCTCAGGGCCCCCGGAAGCGACTCTCAAGCGAAGTCTGACAAAGCAGGAAACCTCTCAATGCTGATGAACTTTCTTAGATCAGAGTAAGGCTAGAGTAGTCGCGAAGCAGTAAGAGCATGTTTAGAGCGTGGCAGAGCTCAGCCGCTTGGTGTCTGGACCCTCTGGATGCGTACAGCTTCTAGGCCATGTCCCGCAAGTCAGTCGTACCGTCTCCGGTCTGGCCTGCGAGTCTGAAAACAGCAAACTTAGTCATGGAAGATGGTGTCCGAAGAAATCCAACGAGGTCTATAGCTTGATGTATAAACGAAAAGAAGTAGGAGTCGCTTGTAGACAATACAGTGCTAGGCTGTAGCGCGGTAAATTTCGCTTTTAGCGTATTCAAAATCCATTTCGCGCTCTTGGCATTTGATCTCGACCCCACCCCCATAGATTTAAATCATCAACTTTACAATTTTAATTCGGGTGAAAATCTTTTCATTGTATGAAATGGGTGTCTTCTCGTCATGATTTTGAAGACGTTAAGTTTATAAAATTCTATAAGGAATTGACTGATTTATGAAGTCTTATAAAAATTCAAGATGTCAGCGACATCGCCCGACAATTTTCTTTCTATTAATAATATCAAATTTCTAATGAAAATGATAGTTGAAAATTTAATATTTTATATGTATACTTTTAAGTAAACGATCTTGCGGTTCTAAAGCTATAATGATTGTTGAAATCTGATGTATAGTTGTGAAGTTAATGATTTGTATGTATGAGGGTGGTGTCGAGACCAAAATGCCAAGAGCGCGAAATGGATTTTGAATACGCTAATTAGAGTACCCTTCATCGCTCGTCTCTTCCTTGACTTTGATCCTTTGAAACTACACGCTATGACTTGTACTTCCATTTCTCCTCCTACATCTTCCTACCCTCTAGATCATGCTTCTCAAATCTGCTACCAGCTATGATCAGGTCATCCCATCCTGAAGAAGTCTTCGTAGGGACTGAGCGAGTGTTGGCAGTTGCGTTGGACGCGTTGGCAGCCGATGGCGAGTCGTAACAAACCGCAGCAACGATGTTCTAGCCGTATCTGGGTCTCGGTAGTAGCTACATGCGGATCTAGCTACATGCGGATCAAATGTTTTCGGAGCAATGTCTAAAATCCGCAAGAGCTCGGAAGCTAGGCTCCATTTTGGCAGTATATAAGGGCAATTGAAAAGAAGAGGGCTGTACGGCCAACATTACAAGCACATATCGACCGCTTTCCGGAAAAAATGCGGTCTTTCTCACAGGATAATCACAAGGTTTTGTACCAGCTTCTCATGGATTTGTGTGGCCACAATATTCGCATCTTTACTCAGCGTACTCATAGTGTTAGGGAGTGCATGAATCCATGTCATATGTCGAGAGGTCAAGGATGTGGCCTCTCATAAGAATCAGCTTACATTAGCTTTCTGACCCGCGGAAGATACACCTGCGCAACAATCATCTACACGGTGGGAAGCTGCAAGCTAAATCATCTTCAAGTAGCACGTTTGAGAGTGCATCTTTTTGCAAACCGATTGGTACCACATCTCTGAACTAGCTATCAAACTAACATGAAAGAAATTCCCGACACTCATACACCACGATGCCCGGTGTTATTCTCTGCTTGTGGAACATCATCATCTCTCTCTCTCTGATAGACACCCTGTCTACTTAGGCTGCAGCCTTGACGAAGTCGAGGGATTCCGACATTGAGGCCATGTCCTCCGGCTCAGCTTTGGCTTCAGCTTCACGAGGCTTCACGTAGTCGAGCGACTCGGACATCATTTCTATAATCTCCGGTTCGGGCTTGGCTTTGGCTTCAGCTTCGCGAGGTTTCACGTAGTCGAGCGACTCGGACATCATCGTAAGGCTTCCTGGTTCCAACTCGGCCTTAGCATGCGCTCCACGAGGCTTCACGTATTCGAGCGACTCGGACATCATTTCTATATTCTCCGGTTCGGGCTTGGCTTTTGGTTTGGCTTCAGCTTCGCGAGGCTTCTTGTGGTTCAGCGACCTAGACATGGCTGCCGTTCCCGGTTCTGGTGCAGCATCACGGAGTACAACATCGTGCTGCTTGAAAGCTGGTCAGCAACGGCTTCGTAGAGCTCCACACTATTACTCACCTTGATAGCCACAGGCAGTCCGCTAGAGAGCGCAGAGAGGGAGAGGACAACGGTCGTCAGGCGAAGAAGCATCGTGACAGGTAGGATGAAGACCCGCAAGATGTGCGTCGTAGGCTACGGGAGATCTATGTCAGTGAGGAATGTGAGATGGTGTGAAATGGTCGAAGAAGAGGATTAAGCTCAAGGGATGTCTAACATATATTCGATGCTTCTATGTGGTTTACATGATCACCCCCCTGCCGGAAGCTTGGATGCACCAGACGCAGATCCCGATAAGAGTGGCATCAGAAGGATTTACAGCCTGGCACGGTGTTGCATGATACGAGGTTGATCTGTCAACAGATCTTCGGCTAAGAAGGAGGATCATCCTATCAGCGCCGTTGATTTCATCCACCATGTTCATGTCTCTCGCAAAGATTCTTGGTGAACTTATCTGGAAAGAGGTCAGCTATGGTCGAAGCCCATTGGACTGTTTCACTTGCATCATAAGTCAATCTGGCATGGGGGCACGCCTAGTTGCAGAAGATAAGCGAAGGCTAGAGATATCGATAAAGCTTCCTACAGAAGGCGTCCCTAATATGGTCTGCGTGCATATCAAGCGCGTACGATAAACAAGCATCCTGGACGCGAAGGCTCGAGCCGATCGGAGCCTGCCCGAACCGTCATGAAGCCGCTATACCTGTCAATGAAAACCAAACCTTTGTGGTATGATATAGCCTGATGACGTTGACACATATCTCTATACTTGGAAGGGCATACGCCCGAGATGTGAAGGTGAAGAGGAACATCCCTTTTGACTACCATACTCACGCACTGTGCGGAACTATCAGGATTGAAAAAGCCGACTATTGGCCAAAGACACTATTGCATTAGCGCCCAGCTACCTGTCAGCGGACAATGACGTTGATGGTGGGGGTTGATTGAGGTAACGTACAGTGATAACCCTCTCCAAAAATTATGCCACGCATATGTACAAGCTTAGTGCGTTGCATGAATGAGAAGCATTCGCTTTGGAGTTGCAGATCTACACAACCAATCTGTGTAGTTTGTGTTAATCGCGCGAGCTGTGAAGGCATGTACGAATCAACCCCGCATCTGCGCGACGACATACGTGGCCCAATCAAACATGGGCATCAACCACACCCCTTCAAGAGATGGCGGACCTCTTTCTTCCGAGCCAACTGCCAGCCTTGAGCTTGAATAGGTGCGGTAACCATGTTGCTCTTCTTACATCGTGCGATGTAGGTATTAAGTGGCTCGGAGAAAGGACCGTGCTCAAAGTTTTGAACCACCCCACAAAACTTCTTCGAACTAATGCAATGACTTGCCCTGCTTTATACTCATAGCAGCTCATTGATGATATCGAATGAAGCACCGGCAGGGATCTCTTTCAGAATTTAGAAGCTACTCGAGCTAAGCATGTCAAACTAAGACGCAGCATACACCAACTGTCTACTCCGCCGATCTACATTCTCAATTGACGTCAATAGAGAGATAGGCATGCGCTGAGCATTGTCTTTTATAGCAGATCACTGCCTGAGCTCTTATCTACACTACGACGTTCGTCTAATTTGCCTGAATACAGCAGCTTGCAAGCAGCGTTCTAATCCCATCGCTGTGTCCCCTCATGCACTCAATCGCGGAAACTTTAAAATGTGTCTTTGGTCGCTCTACATTGCTTCCAAACTTTTGCTCTCATCCAGCAAATAATCACAGCTTACAGCACTTTGCGTCTCGAGTTCATGCTGCCTTTTCCTAATCCTTCTCTGCTCACACACGGCTGAGGATGGAGAAATATTTGCCTCTCGTCAATGAAGACGAAGAGGACTTCGAGAGGGGCCAGCTAGCCTGGAACCGAAAGGGTCGACACTGCTATCAGATACGACTTTCAACGGTCATATTCACCCTGATGCTCGTCACTTCGTTAAGCTGCAACATGTTCTTCCTACTACCGACACAAGCTTCGGCCAAACTTGGAATATCCAGCGTCTCACCGCAAGGCACGCACTGGGGTAGATGTCCGCGCCTCTCTGCTCCCGTCGCAATGCACTAACAAGCTACTAGCCGGCTTGATCCGCAACGTATCCGTGCCCATTTACTCCAGCACCGAGTACGGCCCGGCCGTGGGCACCCAGGAAGAGCGAGATGCGCTGTGGGGCGCTCTGGACATAAGTTCCGGCACCATCGCGCTGTCCGACGAATTCGCTGCGCAGAACGGCCTGCCCCGTTCCCAACGGTTCCCGTGGGACCAGTCCAAAGGCATCTACATCCTCGGTGCATTCCACCAGATGCACTGCCTCGTACGTCCCCCACATTCCCCCTTCCCCTTCCCAACCCACACCGCCAAGCAAAGGAATACACCCTTCTAATCTCCCCGACCCGCAGATCAAGATCCAGAAATTCACCTCCGCCGCGCACCGGGGCGTCCCACCCGACGACGACCACCTCTACCACCACGTCGAGCACTGCCTCGACAGCCTCCTGCAGGACGTCTACTGCCACGCCGACGATACGCCCTGGTTCGAACTCCCGCCCAAACCGTTCCGCGCCGGCTACGACCCCTTCCAGCGCCGGCAGTGCCGGGACTGGGACCGCATGGTCGAGTGGGCGGCGGGCCACAATGCCTGCTATCGGGACCGGAACGTCACGGATGCGCGGGGGAGGGAGGTCGGGAGCCAGTTCGAACATTATACGTTTTGCCCCGCGGGGTCGGAGTATGAGCCTGAGGTGGAGAGGTACTATCGGGTGCATGAGATGCAGAGGACTGGGTTTGTGTTTCGTGGGGAGGGAGGGGAGGAGGAGGGGGAGGGGGAGGGAGAAGGTTAATCTGGTGTTTTCAGTGTCAAGAGTGAGCTTGGGGAGTGGCTCGAGAGGGACATATGCTCCCAATGGTCCACACGGTCGGTGCAGAGGGTGTAGACCGTCCAAGCTGAAGCTATATAAAAGGTCCACAGTCCGTCCGGCCCCGCTGGACCGTCCAAGTCAATTTCGGACGGTCGGGTCTCCCAAGCTAATACAGATTTAGTTTGAATTTCCATCAAGGAAATCACCGTTAATCCGAAAAAAATCTGCATCTGAACCCAAATAAATAAGTAGTGACCACTGGAAAAAGAAAAAAAACTTCCATCAGACTAATAACCCAGAGCCGTGCGGACACGTCCGGTTTTCCAAATCAGACGATTTGATGAAATCATGAAACCGTCTGACTGGACGGACGGCCTGGATTGCTAGGCCTGAAATTTTGGGAGGCGGATTCTTGGGAGCATTGACGTTACAGCTCTTTTGGCTCGTTGTTTGCTACGCACATAAATTCGAGGGCTGTTGTAGGCTCGGCCGAGGAGAAATACGAAGGGGTTTGAGAACTAGCCCTGCTTGTGCTGACTGGTTTGCGAGGAGATGGGCATAGATAGGATACAGCATGAGTGGTCTGCGCGGGCTGAATAATACCTTGGTCAGAGATCTACGGGCGGCGGACTTATTCAGCGTTCAGCGTCAAGGACATGAGCAAGAGGGCGGACAGCGCTCTTTTGCTCGCGTCCTTCGCCTTTCCCATCGAAACACGGGCTAGATAGACATGGTTGATTAGGAAGAGATGGGGAGGTAAGGCAGATGGTGACGCGAAGACGAAGGTAAAGATAACCGAACCGGACATAGTTAGGTGAAGAGAGCGCGATGTCAATATCCTACAAACACATCGCGCCCCCTGCGCTTTTCTGGCAGTAAACGCCTTCGAGGTAAACCGACTTTTTGCAACCTTCAATCTTCCCTTCTGTGTACTACCTCCCAGTCCCGTTCCCGTTCCCGTTCCCATTACTATTCCCATCCCCTCGCATCTGCATCTGCATCTGCCCCCCTCCTCCTCCCCGTCCCGCCTGAAGACCCGGCGGTATCTGCGCTCCTGGCAGCGGCGAGGGATACTGCCTCGGGCCTGTATTCGACCCTTGAGGTATCCTGTTCTGTGGCGGTCGTTGTTGGTTTGTCCCCATGTTTTGGTGCTGCTGCTGTGGCATCAGGTTGGGCGCGGAACCAGATGGCATGCCGGGGTTCTGAGGCACGTATTGCTCCGCTGGGACGGATAGATTCGGTTGCTGGTTG
The DNA here is from genome assembly GCA_003184365.1 of Evernia prunastri. Classification (NCBI taxonomy): domain Eukaryota; kingdom Fungi; phylum Ascomycota; class Lecanoromycetes; order Lecanorales; family Parmeliaceae; genus Evernia; species Evernia prunastri. Next base: position 63,239 of record NKYR01000101.1, read on the forward strand.
GGCATTTGGCCCGGACGCAGGGTTTCCGGCTGTTGCGTATTCGGCACCGGAGCGTTGGGATGGTTGTGCGTGGTTGGTGGTGCGTTGAAGTGGGTGGGCTGGGTATTTGGTTCGCTTTGGATGGAGAGTGGTGGGGTTTGGACCGTGGGGGTAATTGGTGGTGGTTGTGGGCGTTGCGATAGTTGCTGAGGTGGTGTGTTTGGGTCGTTAGGGGGTCCGCTTCGGGGATATGCTCCGGGGGGCATTTGCTGTGGGGTTTGACTGTTTGCAATGGTATGGGTTGTTGGTACTGGATAGCCCATTGAGAGGCTCTGCAGCTGGGGCATCGGCTGTTGAGGAGGCATCTGTTGGGAGACTTGTGGCGGTAGCTGCTCCCCTGGTATCGACGAAGCATGATGTCTATTCTCCCCATTCGGCTCCTGGAATCCCAAACGCGCCTGCCTCGATTGTGAATCCCAGTCTTCAGAGCCTCTGTGCATCGATGAGATTCCGTACTTGGAAGGGTTCGCGGCTTCCGCGAGGATCTGGCCGTCCTGGATATCAAGCACGGTGTCCGCCCACATCTCGTATTCCGCCTGCCATTTCGAAAACACGGCCTGATTGGTTGCTTCTGAGTAACCGTCAAATTCCCATGAGTGCTCGTATCGTAGAGCCCATAATCTGCGCGAGCTGGATTCGACTTCGTAGGCTGCGGATGCCATTTCTTGGAGGATATGTTCTGTGTTGTTGTTAGTCGGTGCTTCAAAACTTTTGTGGTGGAATGAGGCAGTCCTACGAGATTTCGCTGCGAAGAATGCCTGTTTGGTGACTTCGAGTTCGAGCATCATGCGATGATATAGTCTAGGCGCTGATTGGGGTGAGTTCCTACGTCTCGTGCCTGGCTGTGGTGGGCCTTGTCCTACTACTGTGGACTGGCTATTACTCTGAATCGATGAATACGGACTCTGAGGACGCTGCTGGGACATGGGATCTTGCACCACTACTAAGTTGGACCCTGGCTGCGAGCCCGGATTCTGGCTCTGTGCAGCAGCGTACCCATTCATTCCTTGACTTGCCTGACCAATGTTAGAAGCGATATATGGAATATTCATCGGCAACTGTGAGCTTTGCACCGGCTGTGCGTAGCCGGGCCGTGGAGACGAGGACGCTGAGTTCGATTGGCTGGGTCGATTCGGCAAAGGCGGGCGCATGAGATTGTCTTGGGATTGGATCTGGGGATTTTGATCGAGGTTCTGATGTTGTTGGAGTCGAGTAGGGTCGTGGACATTCGGTTGCAGGCTGTTGTTCATCGCACCGCCTTGCGGTCTGCCATTGCTTCCTTGCTGGTGCGACGTGTGCTCTGGGGGTATGTTGTCGGCAATGTACGTCAGGACCGAGCTCTTGGGGTCCAGCATGAATTTGCGGAAACCGCGGCTATTGTGGTCTGCCATGATGGAAGGGAGGTGCAGGGGATTGTTGCGGCTGCTGCTGCGTGAGAAGATCGTATTGAGGATTGACAGAGAAGACGGGGTCCTGGCTTCGGAATGTAGGTATTTGAGGGGAGGCACGGAAGAAGAGAAGAGTTCGGATTGGCAGCTACAAAAATAGGAGCTCCTAGGCGAAGTCTAGAATTGTAAGGTTTCCCCTACCTTACTGCTGACTGTGCCTTTGGTAGATAAGCAGCGAGAGCAGAACCTCACCATGGGCTTACCGAAATTAAGCGAACCCCTTACATAATCCATAACCGTGCGCCCCGGAGCGCGCGACTCACCCTGCACTTCCATGCGACCACTCGTGTCAGTCGAGGCTAAATTGGCTGTTTGTTGCTTTCTACTAAAAATGGTCAATCCACTGCTGGACTTGCATATAATGGAGAGATCTAAGTAGGTGAGTAAGCCCATCGGTCCGGATACAGCGGCCTCAGCCTCGTCAGTTGTTGTCTGTTGGGTTTTCGTCTTGGTAATCTGCGATCGCGCGGGTGATACCTACCGGGGATAGGACTCGAGGCACGTTGGGTGGGTTTTGGATATTTGAGTCTCGGCATTTTTGCAGATACAGACAGATCAACGCAGTCTATCAACCCCCCCCCTAAACAAGCCTTTCCCCAGGTCCTCTCACCCACCCAACCACCCGCCTCCTCCCTCAACCCCTCACCCTTCCTCCCTTTGCCCCGCCNCCCCGCCACTCCCCCGCCCGCCCACCCACTCAAACCCCCTTCCCCCCTGCCCACTATCCAGCCTCGATCCCCCCGCTTCCCTCATTCCCCTTCCCCCCTCGCACCTCCTTCTCCCTCCGCTCACGCCCCTTCAGCTTCTCCTCGGCGACACTCCCCGAGATCGCTCCCCCGATCGCGCCCAGCAGGCCGTGCCCGACCTGGTGCCCGCCGAGGCCGGGCTCGCTGTCGGGTGGGTATTGGGGTGGGCATTGGAGTTGGTTGGTGGGGGGGTTGGAGTAGGGGTTGTAGGGTCTGGGATGGGGAGGCGGTGGGGGGTTAGTGGGCGGGTGGAAATGGGGGAATGGTGGGATGAGGGAGTGGTGGAATGGAGGGGAGGAGGGGAGGAGGGGAAGGGGGCTCACTGTTGCTGCTGGCTCTGGTGCTGGTATCCGTATTATTGCTCTTGAGATTCTCGGCTGTATGAAGGTTGCAGTTGTTGCTGCTGCTGGGCTTGTCCGTAGCGCGCGATTTGCTGGTCGCATGCTCGCTGTTGGGTGTAGCCGTGCTGGTTGTAATTCTGGTGCTCGGGCTGGCCTTGGTAGCCGCCGTTTTGGTTGTAGGGGTTGGACATTTTCTGCTTTTTAGTTTATCTCAAGTTGAAGATGGGGGGTTAGGGAATGAAGACGACGATTTTGGTAAGTGAAGATTCGAAAGGTGGTGGTTGGCTGTTTTTGACAGGTGCGTTGCAGATGTGCAGGTTTATATGTAATGGAAAAAGAACTAAGGCCTCCTATTTATGCTTCTGCATCTGCGAGCTTACTTTACGTACGCATTCTTGTCAGTTTTCTAGACCTGTCGACCCGATGGGCTTCGCCTCTTCGGCTGAGAAAGGAGATGGGGGTTTAGATGGGTCGCTAGACTAAGAGATAAATAGATCTGCTCTCGTTTGATCACGTCAGCTGGATGCTTATGGGGATTTTATTATTTGGAATGATTGGAAGAGTGGATGCTTTTCGTGAGATGTTTGTTTATACTATTTGAAGAATGCAGTGATGTGCAATCCTAATTCAGCCCCTTCTAGATCTCGAGATCCTTTGTAACTAATATTGGGTTCCAAAGAGTCCTGTCCTATCGTGAACCTCATCGCCTGTCTTGACTTCTGTTTCTCAACTTCTATCTTTCAAAGCGCAAGCTCTGTGGATACCGATACTCGCGCTCTGATTCTCAAGCTTCTTAAAGCGCGATCGGTTCGTGCACCACCTTTGGACGAACCCTAGCTTAGCCTTCGATTTCATCGGCCTTCTCTTTCTCTTGACACGTTCCCAGATTGGAAGCCTTCTTCTCCTTTCGTTCTTTCAGTAGCTGGAAAAGATCGCCTAGGTACTCAGGCTTCGTTTCGAGATCTGAAACCGCCTGAAAGCTAAAACCCCGGTATTCGAAATGTTCGAGCGAAGGGCATCCGCGCACCAAGTTTGTCAATGTGCGGCAGAGCTGCTTGAGCTCCTCTTCTTTATTGGTACAATGCAAGGGCGACAACACAGTTCGATAATTGGCTCCATCATCATCGAAGTCCGTGGGCTCGATCCTCATCATTGGATCATTGTTGATGAGGATACTTATGCGTCTTAGTTCCGGTACGTGACGCTGAAGCAAGTTCGCTATCAATAGGGATTGATACCTGCCAACGTCGCAGCCTCTCGCGGTCAACTGAATAGTCTTCAAGCTGGCAGCATTACGGGTCCCGACCGCATTCAAGAAACATGCAAACCCGGAATCTTTGAGCAGGAAAGGACCATCTGATCGCCGCCAGTTGTCGTCGTTGTATTGAAACACTTTCTCACATTGTTCGGGGATGTGGCAGTCCCAGTTGACTTGGTCATGAGTGTGGCAAGGCATCACGAACTGGAAAGTGTTCTTGCCGTACAGTACTATCGTCGCTTCTTCGAGGACGGCTCTGCTAGTGGACAAAATAGACGGGTGCAGACGCCAGGGTCTCTTATGCTCAAAAGATCCGTCATTACGTAAATCGGAAGGTTTGAGGACCTCTCGCTGGAACTCGACAGCTAGCATTGGATCTAGATGAATGTATATCATCGGTTCGGGCGCAGGTGATAAGGCCTTGGGGGCTACGAGAAGGTACTCGTAGATCTCAATCAGTCTCATGCAACGTCGTAAGCTCGCAGCATCGACTGACCTGGTGGCAGGTCCAAGAAGCCCAATGCGGTCTTTACCAGGCCAGCAATCCCCAATGGAGTGGGAGCCTAGCCACGAGTCAGATGAAATTGTCCTGCCAATCTGCAGGGCAACACTACTCACAGACAGTGGGCTTGAGGGTTCCGCCGTCCTCGCCGCTAGCACAGATGCAGCCATGATGTCTATTGTCTGTGTTTTATCTTTGGATAGATAAGGTCAGAAGAGCTTTGAGATTTATCAAGCTGAGTTGTTCATGGTGCGTTTAGAACAGGATTGTGTAGGTTTTTTTGTGGTTGAGCTGAGTGATGTGTTGAGGGCACGAGCAGCTAAGAGGTGCCTTGGTTTAGAATCAAGGATCAGCAAGAATTGAGCAACAACTCACAGTGGTGGATCGAATGTCTCATCGAAAGGGTCTTGTGGACGTAAACCTGAGGCGAAAAGACAAGGTACTGTGGTATCAGTTTGAGTCCGTCTTTTATGAGCTGAACTTCTGAAAGTGTTGGTGAAGTGAATTGAAGGCAAGAAACTCAAATCACCGTAGGAATTTGCATAAACAACGTTGGCGCTGACGGATCAAGATCATCAAAGACTGTCTTTGGCAAAAGTTTCAGTGCACCGGGCGTAGAGGTAGTCAGCTCATTGGGCGTGAAGATGTAGACTGTGGGGGAAAGGGGAATTTCGAAAATCTGAGGTTTCGGGGCAGGCGGTTTGAAACGCCTAGGTAGGCTATATCTCCATTGTAACTCTTATTCCACCTGATTCCAAGACGAGCGCTACCATCATATCATCTGTACAAACCCCGCCTGTTGGAGCTTCGCAACTTCGTGTCCAGTCGACCTTCACTTCCTCTTTCACATCGGATCCCATACCTTCCTCCGATCAATAGACACTTTCACAAACAACGGAGCCCCTACATTCCTTGACAGCTCCCCCTACAGTCGACGACACCGTTTTCGTAAAGCACCGCGAGGGGCCATCGTTGGCGCTGCACGGAGTTTTCATCAATACAGAATCTAGCTTCTGTCTATTTGTATGCTGTAACCTTAGACTCAACAGTACATCGACGTCGCATTATCAGGTGATCTTGACAAAAGCGTGTCAACGTGAGGTACCCAGGCAGGGATATCGAAACTGTTATTCTAGGAACGACGCCGTTGACAGGAAGGTGCAGGAGGCGGTTTCCACTCCCTGTACGGGATCAGCTCCGTGAAGAACGGGTTTCGGTCCACGTTGCGGATGCGACCCATGCCAAATTCCTCTCTCTCAGCTGAGCTACTCTCCCCCTAGTCCTACCAAACGCCCAAGCTCAAACTCCTGGCTTGACGGTAGACTCCTGACTTGACGGTCTACATACTCCGAATCCGTCCCATCGACCTGCCCGGTTTCATACCGCGCTATCCCCAATCCCCATCCCTTCTGCTTCTTTTTCTCTGATACTCCACGCCGGAAAACATTTCATGCCAAGTCCGAAATAACCCCCAGCCGCTTCGCTCCAGCCAGCCGATCTGCTCGATCGAACCAGCTCTGCGACTCCTCCGCACCTCGCGTCTAGCCCTCCCTCTCTCCCTAGCGAATCGCAAAAGCCGCAGCGTGTTGCTCGGTCTCCTTCCCATCCGTACCGTCGTCCTCCCACAATAGAATTTCCCTGAGTTCGGGCTGCGCTGCCAAAGATGGGCGCATGGGTCGCAGTTGTGAGACTTAGCCGGGGCGCCGCGTTCGCAAAAGGTGATCCCAGCGGTTGGCCGGGTTTGGCGACGTAGTGATGTAGGGACGGTGCCGGAAAGGGGGTTTTCCGGTCTGAGGTGGTGGTTGTGCGTTGCTTGGTAGGTGCGAATCGCGCTCTCTCTCTCTCTCTCTCTTCTTCTCTCCGATTTTCGAAAGCGCAAGGTAGACACGCAAAAGGCGCTCTAGGCGGGGTCCAGTGAGGTCAGGCTGGGCCAGTTGAGGTTCGGGGGCAGGGGATATACTTGACTGGAGGCTGGAGGCGAGCGGCTGTTTTGTGATTGAGCATCAAGGGGCGTTAGAGGATGGGCGGGCTTTAGAAGGTAGAACGGAGGGAGGGAGGGAGGGAGGGAGGGAGGGAGGGATGGATGGATGGAGGGCTGCTTTGCTTAGTGGTGATTGGTGTAAGTGTAGATAATTCACATGGACAAGGGCGGGACTTTGGGCGTATATACAGTGTATTACATATTGTCTATGTACAGACAGGCATTGACTCGCTCAAAAACGCTCTACCGGATGCTATTGACGGCTTCATTCACATGTTGGGACTGTACCTGCTCAATCCCCGCAACCTCTTCCCGTAGATGAAGAAGAGTATCGGCACGGGCAGGAACGCCACGGTCAAGAAGCCCAGGAGACTGGTGGCCCACGCCACCCCGAGGGTGTGGTACAGGGCGGTGGCGAAGAGCGGGAACCCGCCGCCGGCCACGGACCGTACGAGGGTGTTGGCGGCGATGGCGCTGTTGGCGTGCATCAGGTAGACGTCGATGATGTAGCTCAACCCCTGCAAGAATATCAGGAGGACCCCGGCGCCGATGGGGATACCGGCGATAACCTGAGGGACCCAGGTGATGTGCGGGTTGGACGTCCACGCGAACCAGAAGAGGCCGATGGGTAGCAAGAAGGCGCCGACGATCATCGGGAGCAGCCTCTCCTCGGGGACGGGCCGCCCGCCATTGGCTTCCATCTTCCGCCTGAATCGGGTGTTGGAGTTGTACACGATGATGGCGACGCCGATGACGACGCCGATGGTGATGCCGAGGAACGGGAGGGCACCCAGGCCCGCGTTCCAGCCTCGGCCTTCCTGGAACGCGATGGGGTATGCTTCGAAGAAGAGGTAGAGGACCCCGTAGATGAAGGCCATGTAGAATGTTATCAGGACGAGGATGGGCTCGAGGGCCATCATGATGAAGGGGCGGAAGAGGTATTTGTTGACAATCTCCTTCATGTTGACTTGGCGTTCGTCCGCCGGAGCATGCAATGCCCAGTTCTTCGTCTCGAAGCGTAGCTTTGCGGCTTTGCGTTGTAGCAGTACCGGTGTGTAGGACTCTGAGCAGATGTACAGAGCGAGTGTCCCGAAAAAGGCCGACATGATCAAAGTAATCCAGGCCGTCCATCTCCAACCAAGGTAGCTCGCCGTGACGAAGCCGCCAACGATAGGTCCCGCCACTGGTCCGATGAAGGTAGCACCGGAGAACAGACCCAGAGCGAAACCTCTTTCCACCGGGCCCCAGAAGTCCGCCAGTGTCCCTCCTATTATCGCCAACGCTGAGGATCCGAAGAGACCGCTAAGGAACCGACTCAGCATGATCGTTTCGATGTTTTGGGCCACCGCCACGGGGATTTGAAAGACGGCGAAACCGAAGAATCCGAAGAAGAGAGGAATCTTTCGACCATAGAGTTCGGAGAGGGGACCCCATACAATTGGGCCAAGGGCAAACCCCTGTTCCATGTGTCAGTGCGGGATGGATGAGGTTGGGAATGGGCACTTACGAAGACGAAGACGCTGGTGCCCAGCGTCATAACCTCATTCGACACCCCATATAATTTGGCGGTCACCATAGTGGCGGTGCTGAAGATGCTGCTGGAGAAGGTGATACAGAAAGTCAATGAGGCATAGAAGACTGTGGTGGTATATTTCCTGGACAAGCTCCAGTTCTGAGGGTTCTGGGGGTCGTTTGGCCCGTCCCAGCCGACAACATTGTCCTTCCACTCTACCTGTCCCTTCTCCTGGCCTTCTTGGTTGACTTGGGTTTGCTCTGGGGAGCCTGTGTCTCCCTTCTCCAAGTCCAGGGGCGAGTCATTGATGGCAAGGTCGTCTCGGTCGGTGTGTGGAATGCGTTGGTCCTGCTTGTCCATTTCTCCGATTGAAGAGCTGCTGTTTTGCTCTGGTAGAGAGTGCTTGCGGTGGTTCAGGTGGTGCTTGTCTTCATCTCCAAATGTTTCGCTGCTGCCACTGTATCTACCAGATGCCTCTCCCGGCATTATGATTCCCCTCCTCTCATCTCGTAACGTGTCACTGCTCTCTCGGTCCGCTAAGGGACTTGTCAAGGTGGCATAGGTGGGAGTGTTATCGTGTTCAGTGACGGCTTGATCGTTCGTGTGGTAGGTTGAGTTTGAGGATATGGGGTGTTGAGCATATTGGGAATTGGCTGCGTCAGGGAAGAGATCTTGGATGATGCGCTTTGACTCTCGGTGGGGGAGAGGCCCTTGCTCGGAAATTTGTGCGTCTTGCATGAGGGAAGGTTAGCCGAACAAGCGGCAAAAACGAATTTGATGCTATCCGAGAATAGCTGCGTGATTTGATTTGTTTGATGTAGGAAATTAAGGTAGGTACGAATAGGAGATATTGTAGTCGAGGGAAGAGGAGAGAGAAGGGGAGAGAGGAGAAGAGAGAGATAGAGATGCATGATGTATGATGTATGTATGAATGAATGATAAAGGAGGTCTGACGTTTCTCGGAGTCTCGCTCTTCGCTTTTTTGCATCTCTGCTGATCGGCAAACGATGAAGAGATAAAGCTATGTGTGTGGATTCTTATTTCCTTATTTCCGATGTATCATGCATTAGTACTTCCCGTTACCCGTAAATAATGATTAGTGTACATACGTCATTCACGGTTATTTCGGCCTCGGGATTCAAACAACTGCCGGATAATGGATAGATTTTAAAAGATTTATATACTAAGATACTTGATAAAAGGATGCTTCACCACTTCCTTCGGATTGTGCACCGTCTAACATTGATACTTAATACATAATCTGAACAATCAAGCCCCCATGTAAGGTGTAAGCAAAGGAAGAAACCGCCAGCTTGCGTCTTCTTGGCTTCCTGAAGCACGGCTTCACACACATCCGAAATCCCAGTCAGCAATCAGCATTCTCATTTTCTCACCGCCATTTTCCGTCCAAGCCACGGACTTCGGACTCGAGCAAAACACGCCAATCATCTTCAAGCATCTTGTATCATCTTGGTTCATCTTGGTTCATCTTGGATGATTGGGACTTGCTGACGTGCTGTCTTATGTCCTCTCTTATGTTGTGTCCAATCGGCGCCTCTATTGGCATGATCTATAGGGCTCCCAAGGAGACAACTTGTCCCCGAAGCCGGTTATTGTGAACCTACGTGATGATGTGGTGAAAAAAAGGTAGATTGATTGCGCCTGGCGTCTATCGTGGCAGACTGTCGTGGTGCTAGACGGGACCAATTGACACCGTCCTTCAAGGATGCTGCACAATAAGGACACGAGGCATTAAGAGTGACCCTTTTAAAGCTGGATTGGAACACGGTCAACCAGTGAGACCATTGCCTCTCTCAAATTGTTTTACTGATTACTTTACCCTCCCGCCGTCTCTCTCAGATTGGTCTTACTGTAGACCGGCAGAAAATGACGCCACCGCCCTTAGCCTCTTCATCACAGGGACCGGCCCGTGCCACGGAGAAGGTGTAGGGTGGGACCATCATTGGCCAGTAACAGTTGCCCACCAACAAAAAGAAAAGGGTGACTAGACCGCTACTGCAAGAAAAGTGTACACTTTCAACGACTTTCTCGTCTTCTGGTGGCTACGATACCAGCATGGGTGAATAGTATAGTATCCTTGGTTGCAAGCACTTCCCTAGTCCTGCGACCTCTTCTTGGCTTGGTTGTTCAATTCTTGAAAGGAATGTCCCGACTTGATCATGTCTTGTCTTGGTTACAGCTGCCTTGGTGAGAAAGATAGCCGACTATATCTTGGAGCACGTCTTGAACAGCTGGGTCCACTCGTCTAGGATTAGACGCAGGAAGATACCGAAGACAAGACACACTGAGGAGTGTCGATGCAGAAGATGATCCGCTTCTATTGTAGGTAAACGCTTGAGGTAAAAGTCTGCGTCTAGTTGAGAACAATTATGTGCGTATCCTTCGTCGCCAAAACTTCACCACATTCGAACCTTGTTCATGAACTCATTCACCATGCTACGAGATCACAGCAGCAGTCTTGTAGAGAACTACTGTGGTCATCTAATGTAGGCGTAGCTAGTTGATTTCATTCTTGCAACCAATCCTTTTCCACCTCAGCGATCCTGTATAATATTTTCCAAATACCCTCAATGCTCTCAAAATTTAATGCTCATTCTTATGGTTACAGTTCGATGACAATCTCCTTCTGGCTCAGTCATCGATGGACACCGTACCTCCTCGTATAGAGGCTGAACATTGGAGTAAGCCATGGCAATCTTTGCAGTGCGACAAGTCTTGCACCATGGGTAAAGTGTAGCCTTACCTCCAGCTCGGATTTTCTCTATATCACAGTATCGACATCCTTCCACGAACGCCTGGAGTCTCTGCATCGCTTTCTCAACTTCTCGCCTTCCACTACGATCCACCACACTCTCCGCAACGGGATCAAACTCAGCGAAAGTCATCCGCACAGTCTTCGCCACCTCATCCGCAACAGCCTGAGCATCGCGCCTTCTAGCATAGAGCATCGGAATGAGCGGTTCAATCAAGCCCCGCGCGATCTCCTTCTTCACCAAAAGCAAGTCATTGACATTGCAAACGTTGGCGTTCGTCAGATGCCACAGAGCGACCCTCCTTCGGTCCTGCGTCAGGTGGCGTGGCAAGCTCGATCTCGTTGCAGTACTCATTGAGGCAGGGCACCGCCCGTACAGCGCTGGTGCCGAGCCGATATTCCCATAGGTCTTCGACGGTGACGATTCGCCTGAAGACGTAGGCGTTGCTCCGCTTCGAATTTGCCACGAAGAAGATTGTTTAGGACATGAAACTTTTGCGCTGCTCTACTGATCGAGGTTTTCATCCGATTGCTGTATGAAAGAAGGCGAACTCTGTTCGTTGTCTGTAAGCCATCGTCCACATCGATCTTTGTTGGCGATCGGCACTTCGATCCGTGACGTCAAGTCGACCCATCATGCCAACATAAATAGCTGACAGATTTCAGTATTATGTCAGCTCAAGCAGGAACAGTCGCCTTCGCCCACATGGAGCAAAAAGCAGCGACTCGAAGCCTCACGAGACTCGCACGTGGCCACCAGATTGCGCCGAAAAGTCCATAGTCGCCAGCGTCCCGCTTCCTCGATTCCGTATGACGCGGTAATAGACTATCCTTTTTTGCCAGGACCCAAAGTGTTTGCGTCTATGCTAAGTATTCGGATCGAGTGTCCCTACGCAATTTCTTTTACACACCTGTTGAACCGCGTGACGACATTCTCACGGACTTGGTCCACGTGCTAATTCACCTTAAATGGTCAGGCGCAAAATGCTGATTCGAGGCCGTTAATGCGTCTGCTCTGGCCGCGTAGGTTCTCAAGTAACTCGTTGCGTGATGTTAGACCGGTGCCGGATGGGGGATGTGGATATCATGCCCATGGGTCGCATTGGTGAACGCACGGCGCAGAGGTGGAGGCGGATGGTACACTATGGCGGCTACTCGTGTGGATGCCATTATTGCGAGAGAAGTGTTCAAGTGGGATTATCATTTGCAATCGCTGCGTCTCCCCGCGGTTCAAAAAAGTTCTTACTCAGGTACGCGGCAAGCTTTATATGATCAATGATGATCCGTACATTTAGCCCCTGCTAGCGTGGTCCACCCCAACACAGGGACATTTAGGCCTGCAATATCGCTTGCTAACCGATGCAGACCTGCAATATCGTTTAGCAAGCGCTATTACCATGCAACCAACACCATGCCATGCGGCCGACTAACCCAAGTCCCACTGTGGCGAAAACGGTTTCTTATATCATTGGCGCATGCGTGATTCCCTCTGACCAGTGTGTCTGCTTAGTGATAATTTACGCTGCGGCAAACAGCCCCTCACTTACTGAAATGGTTTTTGTTTCTCTCCAAACGATAGGCTGGACTGGTCTAGCGGTAATACTGTACAATGTATCACTGGTGATTTATCGCTTGTATTTCCACCCGCTTGCTAGGTTCCCAGGCCCAAAAATCGCGGCTGCAACAGCATGGTGGGAGTGCATCCAAGATCTCTTTGGGGGTCGTCAAGGAGGAGACTACATCAACCAGGTCGAGCAGATGCATAATGACTACGGTGCGACATGACAAGAGATGCTCGTTTTCCAGAAGATCGTATCCTCTGACACGAGCTCAAGGTCCTGTTGTGCGCGTTACACCCGATGAAATTCATGTGAAGGACTCAGAATGGTCGCACGTCCTTTACGCGGGTCCTGGGCACGTGAGGGATAAGGATTCGTCTTTAGCACATGCTGCCGGGACCGCACATGGAAGCACGTTGAATAACACAACCCCAATATTTATATACAACGAGGGCTAATTGGGAGAGAACAGCGTTTGGCTCTGTGTCGCATTCAGTCCATCGACGTCGCCGGATACCGGTCAGCTCCTACTTCTCCACCACATCCGTCCACGAACTCCAACGCAAGGTCTGGGAGGGAGCCGGGCACTTGTGCGACGTGCTACGCGGACATCACGAAGCAGATCGAGTGGTGAATGGCAGAGCGACGTTTCTCGGATGGGCCAATGACACGCTGAGAAGCTGTGCCTTTGGGAAAAGTTTGGATCTGTTGGATCATTCTGATCGAGCAGTGCAATTCGATAATGTCTTCAAGGCGTTCGGTGCATTCTATCCCATCCTGAAGCAGTGCGAATGGATGATTCCGGCTGCGTTGCAGTTGCCGATTACTCCACTCAGGTATATCTGCTCCCCTTTGGCAGCGCTCTTGACTGTACGCAAGGTATGTTCGTTCCGGGACGAAAGTAGAAGAATTTGTGCAGGGGGGAAACAGACCTGATGTTGTTATCGCAGGAAATGATTGACCTCGCCCAAAAGGCTCGAGCGGAGCACAGAGAGATGAGGATTGCAGAAAACACGGGAAGCAGCAAGACAAACAAAGAGCAATACTTCCACAATCTCTACCACGCTCTCCTCGCCAGCAACCTCCCGGAAGATGAAAAGCGACCGGAGCGCATCGCACATGAAGGTTTCGAGATCCTACTCGCGGGAAGTGATACAACCGCTCGGACCATGGGAGTTGCCGTATATCATTTGATTGCGAATCCGCACATTGCGCAAAGACTGAGAGAAGAGTTGAAGACTGTGATGCCCAGACCGCAGGATACAGTTGAGTTGAAAACACTAAACGCGCTACCCTGGTTGGTCAGTCTTCAATGATAGGGGATGAATGTACGTCAATCACGCTGACAAATGTCGTTTTACGAAGGGTTCCGTCATCAAGGAGTCACTGCGAACTGGCAAAGTCACCGACCATAGACTCAGCCTCATTGCCACCGAGGAGGTATTGCGGTATCAAGATTGGCTCATACCAGCGGGTGTAAGAGCCGTTCCTGTCCCCTTTGGACGTATGGTGTCCATGAACCCCCCGATCGCTAACTGACTGTTACGTCCACGTAGACCCGCGTCTCTATGACGCTAGACCGCAACTCCTACGACACCAAATTCTTCCCCGAGCCCAGGAAATTCGCTCCGGAGCGCTGGCTCCAAGACGAAGAGACCGTAGCGGCCATGGACCACGTTTTCATGCCCTTTGCCGCCGGTACCCGCGGCTGCCTTGGCATGCAGTGCGTTTGCCCCCCTTTACACCCACCCACCCCCTCTCCTTTCTTTTCTTTCATGATCAAAATGGGTCGACTGACTGTGACACACTGGTTCGCAAACAGTTTCGCAAAAGCAGAACTCCACATCGGCCTCGCGCGCATGTTTAGACAGTTCGACTTCGAGCTGTACGATACGGTGCGGGAGAGGGATATCGATCACACGTGGGCGCATATCGCCGGGGAGCCGGACAAGGGTGGGAAGGGGTTGCGGTTCAAAGTGAAAGAGGTCTTTGAGGGTTGATGTAGGCGAGGGTGGAGACATTCGGGCAATCACTAATCCCCGCGGGAAGGTCCATGTCTGGGCATACGCGATCTTGGAGACAATGGGTTTTCGCGCTCTTGGATTTGTACATTCGTAGCTTTTGTCTATTCGATTCGATGTCGAAAGTTGTAGAGTAATGGCCCTAAGAAGAGTTCTCTCGGGCTTCTTAATCGCTACAAATCTCCCACTATCTCGATTGAGATCCCTGCGATGAATGGCACGGACCAACACCGGCTCGCGACAAACGTAGCGACGGCGACGGAAGCGGGACCGCCGCGGCTGGAACTTGGAAGTGGCGGCATCGGTGCCCTGGTTCCGCAAGGAAAATCCGCCACGGTGAAGCGCTGCTGCGCCCAACCCCGATCCGGTCTGGTATATTCGCCGTCTTGCACTCAGTATCGCCCCGGGCCAATCGCGCGATGGCTGCCACTACTCCGGCACCTCCAGCCAGCCCTTCGACATCAAAGTTCAAACACGCGCTTGACTTGTGGGATCCTACCTTTGGCGCGAATGGCGATGGTTGCACCGCTGTTTTTTCTTTTTTCTTTTTTTCTTTGCTGGGTACTGGCGCTGCGGTGGAGTTACGGGTCCGTCGATTGTAGACATTACGACTATCATCGGTCCAATTCAATCATGACATCAACACAGACTTAGCAAGATCATCGCTCTTCCCGTCGAGTTCGAAGAAGAGTAACCATCCTTGGGAGTCTACCATGGACGGGCGCGAAATCCCGTTGGATCCTCTAGGTGTCCTGGTCGGTCATAGCAATGTCGCTCTCGCGGAGCGAACAACGCAACGATATCTGCAAAACGTCAATCCCGCCTCGTGTTTAGGAGAGCATCCGGATTACTTGTCATGCAACGGTCTCAAGGACGACTGTCTTTCATGCAGAAAAGCTGCACCGACAAGGCACCGCGACCAAACCATATCATCTTCAGGTGCTTGAGCTTCCCTCTACCGCAGTCAGCGCCTTAGTCTCTGGCCACATAGGATAGCCTCCAGTTGTGAGATATCAAAGACACCATCGTCTTCGCACAACCTATCACGCGTGATTCATAATCGTATGGACCATCAATAGAAGACGAGCACTTCGAAGCCGCAGCAACTCGCCTACTGCGCATGAACGATGAGCGGTCCGCGACCTGAGGGTCGTCACGCATAATACTCAAGGCCGAGTTAAAGAGTCTGGGGCAGCTATTGTTACTACTGCGCCCGGAGGACGAACGCTGGAGAGATGGGCTATTCATGTAGCCTGCAGTATTACGTACGGGAACGAGGACAATTTGGAGCTCTTTTATGGTTCGACCTCTTTCACTTTGACATAACTTCTTCGGGCTTACCACTTTATCTTCAGGTTACTGGAGAAGGTGCAGAAAGAGGCATTGTATGATAGTTGTGAAGATCGCTTGCTACGTGTTGTGGATATAGGCGCAGCTGAGCCGTGTCGATTCACGAAAAACATACTCATTATGCTCATCGACCAGACAGCGGTACCCGCGCAAACATGAGATTCCCCGACTCAAATTGATACTATGACAACAAATATACGGCTGATACCTCTTCAAGAAACGCAGGTATGGGCTTTTTGACATTGAGATCCTCTTTTTTCCTCAATGTTCTTCTTCCACCCTTTGCGACCGCCATGGATGCAAGAGCTTTGAACGCAAGCATCCTCAACCCTTTAGACAAATCTCTTTCTCTCAGTACCAGCACACCAATCTGCACCGATTCACTTCACGCCCGCGAGCTAGATCTGGAACGAGTCAATTACCGCGACTGTATACCCCTCCTGAACGAAATCCTCCTCGACCCCAACATAAACGACCGAAATCAGTACAGTGGAAAGACTGCCTATCAAAGCCACCTCTATCACACCTGCTCGATAACCCTGCTTCCTCAATCCGTGGACGGAGATGATACCTTCTGGGGCTACCAGATTGCGATCGCAGCGGCAACAGCGATAAAGCAATGCGTCGAGGAGTCGGTGGATCAGTATGGTGGCACCGAGTTTACGACTTCGAGCCAACTGTTCTATGCGCAGGTGAAGAATCTAGGAGATGGAGGTAAGGAGGAAGCAAATGTGTGGGCTACCTCCCTGGAAACGAGCCCCATCGAAGACATGCTACTTCCAACCAACGATATCGACACTGCTCTCCTCGTTCCAAACCCATCCACTACCACTCCCACATGTCAGATCAGCAAGTCTCAGTACCAATTCCTCCGTCCGGTTCGAACCCTCGACTGCTACCACCTCTTCTACAACATTCTCACCGACCCGACCGTTGAGCGTCGCGTCGTTCTCCGGGGCCTGTCGCCTCTCAGGTACGAAAGGTACGGCACCTGCACGTTGCAACTGAGGGGTTTCAGCGCCATTGCTGCGGATAAGATCGCGTATGTTGCGTTGCTGCTTGCTGCGGTTAGTATCGTGCAGAGGTGTATGGTCGAGAGCGCTTTGGTGCTGGGGGGAGCGATCAGCGTGGGGACGAGGGGACAGTATTTTGTCAGGATCTTTAATTCCATTGGAACAGACCCCCGAGGGGTGGTTCGGAGTGAGTAGGGTGGCCCGATTGCTTGTAGCATGGTCTTGTTTTCGCCTGCAACTTGCAAGGGTGCTCGTTCCGCCTGCGCGTCATTCAGAATTTATATCTCATAGCGATCTAGTGTCTGACTATGAATTCCTACTGGGAAGCTATCGCGCTGCTGTTGTCGTCGTCGTGGAGGGAAGTAATGTGAGTTAGTGCTGCTTTTGTTAGGATTGGCATGTGTACGGTGCGGAAATTCTAAAAGGGACGAAGGGGTAGAAATCCTCAATGACAGATGATGACACCTGGGCCTATGCGCAAAGGCGTCGAGCTCGCCAGATCTGAGATTCCCTTCCGCCTCAGATTTGATACTCGACTGCTCTGGTCGGAGTACGCCTCATTGTGCTTTGCGAAGTACTGATTTACCATCAAATAGAGTGCTGGCAGGATACCCATACCCAAGAGTCTTTGTGGAGATATGGACTTGTCCAGTAGTGCAGATCATGTGGGAATTGGGCTGTGTGAAATGAGGAAATTCTCAGCAATACTACTCTCTGGCGCTGCTACACAGGCAAAGCCGGAAACAGTTTACCTAGATCACTGTATGGATCGCTTTACTGGTTGGCTACTATTTGAAGAACTACTGACTCCCTATGTAT
This sequence comes from Evernia prunastri, assembly GCA_003184365.1. Taxonomy (NCBI): domain Eukaryota; kingdom Fungi; phylum Ascomycota; class Lecanoromycetes; order Lecanorales; family Parmeliaceae; genus Evernia; species Evernia prunastri. Next base: position 80,602 of record NKYR01000101.1, read on the forward strand.
GTGTGTATGGCGCAGTCGAGCACGTTGTGGATTCGAAGGGCGGATGGGTGGCTAAGGCGAGGACATTTGTTTTCTAGTTGGGTTTTATCTAATTGTGTTCCACATTCCGTTACCAAATTTGACTGATACTCTGGATGTTGCCGAAAAAATAGTACTAGGCATTTGATACAAGATGTCTAATGTCGAAGGAGCGCCGCTAATGTGTCTCGATGCCGGTTCCGATTGATGCTCCCTCCTTTCTCGACCCATTCCCTGCTTCTCGACCTAACTAACCTGACAATTTGGCAGCGAGTCACTGATAGTCCGAATAGTAAGAGAGCCATTTCTGCACTTCTAACCTGCCCGCTCAGCGAAGAACACAATGAAAGAGCATGGACTACATACCCCAACACAGCCTACTCAGCCCCACACTCCAGATAGAGGGTTCTCATGGTGTCGAGCCAGAAGGCTGGCGACGTTGACACACTGAGATTCAGTCAGCATGCCAAAAACCAATCCCTCGACGTTCAAGGATGGCTTCTTCAAGCCAGAGCCCAGCAAGCTTAAGGGCAAAAGGAAAGGGAGCCAATTACCGCGTCTAATGATCACGGGCAAGATGCAAGTGAGTAGGGGTATTATGATCATTACGATTAGCTGCAGGAGAGACAAGATGTCTTGTCGTGGCCAAGATTGTGAAGAGGCTTGAGGAGGATTCATGGCGAGCGGCTGCCGGTATTAACTCGATTCTGTGTTGGGCAGGTGGGACGAATATATATGTGTTCAACGCGATGGTGGGCATGGCTATGCCTCCGATACATCCATGCGTGCGCAGCGGTAGGTTCGTGTACCTCTCCTGAAAAATGACTAGTCTGTTTAGGGATGTCGGAAGCCAGACGCTAGTGACGCTAGCCCGCAATGGGTCGTCGGAAGGTCGTGCTCATTTTGGAGTGCTTACTTGACGCATCCTCTCCCTCTAATCCTCCCGTTACCATCTGCTTCTCTATCTTCTTTGAGGCGGCTTTTCTCCGTCAGCAAACCATTTGCCGGCTCAGTGTTTCTCAATTGCCATAAATATACATTATAGACCTGATATACTTGTCATGGCTGATTCGCAATCGAGCGGCGGTCATTCCAATGACCTAAGTCTTGAGCAGATTTTTGACCTCAAAGCTTACTACCAGGAGGATGATGCCGTGGCTGTATCCCCCGGTCGTACCGCCAGATCTGAACTTCTCCAGGAACAAGAACTATCTACAATGCCGGCAGCCTCACCTTCTGCCGAAGAAAGTGTTCCAACGGACAATTTATTTGAATCCATAACCGACCTAGGGACTAAGTCCCAGTACGGTCATGATCAACTTCCTCGAACGAACTGCCAATTCGACGCGATAGAAGATATTGACGGTGAGCTTGAGAAAAAGCATTTCGACAAATATCACTACTATCACAACAGACACAGCCAGAGCTTCATATATCCCAAGAACCCCACTCCAATGCACGCGGTGATAGTCGAGCCTTGGTATCCGATCCCGGAAACATCTTGCACGATAACAATCAAAGCATGGGATTATTTGTGGCCCCCGCTCGTCTCTTATCCTCCGAGGCTGCCAACAACTACAGCAGTACGCCAGTGGGGCATTCCTCTCTGGGGGCGGATGGGGTATATAGCCATCTCAACATGACTTCCACAAGTCCTTCTTCCTTCGATCCCGCCAACTTGTCATACAGTATGCCTACAAAGCCATATAATGTTGAAGCCACTTCTCAACTCGGAACGCCAGGCTCAACGGTTCTCCCTTCCTCAAATCTGACAGTCGCATACCCAACATCAGCTGAGTCATCAGACAACCAGTATCCCCATCCTACCAAGTCATTCGGGGATACGAACGCACTCTATCAAACCTCGCCCAGCAAGGCTCAAGGCATTGGCAAGGCTACCCGAAAGAGGCCTAGATCATCTCAGCCGACCGAGGAACAGATATCTACCATTCAACGAAACTTGTCTAAGCGAACAGGAATACCCGAAGGGTCTCTTGGTGCGTTCTGTTTCAGCCAAGCCCTTGTAAACAAGCGTCCTCGTACAAATTCGCAGACGCAGAACAAAAAACAGGTTGAGAACGCTGGTGGTTCTTGCTTGTTGTGCTTCTTAGATAAGAAACAGGTAATTTCCCCTCCCTGGTCTGAGCCTGTGTCATCATATTCGATCCTTATCAGTCTGGCAGTGCTCTGGTCAGCGTCTTTGTCAGTATTGCAGAGAATTCTGGCAGAAACGTGTCGGTAATCCGACGGCTTTCAAGTGGACGTGTGACATCCGCTCAAAGTTAACCGACTTCGAAACTACTTTCGAACCTCCCTTGAGTATGAGTAACCCCGTAACCTTACCATATAGACAAGATTAGCTAAACCCATGTTAGAGACCCTGCCAACCGAGGTACGAAATCCGAATTTCGTTTTTAGAGGAGACACCGATTCTTTCGCATTTATGAAAACGTTCGGCTTTTTGTTCGAATTGGTAGACAGCCTTGAACCACAGAGGCTCACAGGTTTTTGGAGAACAAGTCATAAATCCAAAAAGCTCACCGAACCGGACCTGTTCATGTATACTCACAGCATCATTCGCTTCAAAGACATTCTTCTCTATTTTGTTCCTGGTCTCCGGGACGTTTTACCAATGGTCGAATGGACTTTCAAAACCTCAGCCCACATTGTGCTCTTGTTATGTGATCATGCGCACAAGGTGCCTCATAGAAGTGCATTCATCTGTGTGACTGCTCTGGTCCTTGATGAGATTAAACATCTCAAGGGGACGCAGACTGTGGATCCCTCATTGTTAGACCACGTGCAAGCGATGTTAGAATGCCGCCTGACGGTCTTCTGCGCCCGCACATTCGACTTCAACGGATCTGGAAAGCTCAAGCATAATTCAGAACAGAAATTGGCTGCAGCGGTCACTGACTACGTGGGGGCATCGATATGCCTGCCTCCTCACTACCGTGGCCGCTCGTCCGAGCTTCGCTACAGAATACGCGTATCAAAGTTGCCATATTTTCGCAAGACCAACCCAGAACCCCCGGCATGCTTGCTCAATCGGTCCGCAAGTATTAGATGCGACCTCGAGACTCCACATATCCACAAATGCTGCTGCGGCTGGATCTTGGATAGTATTCCACCTGGTGTCCTAGCTTTCTCCGGCTACTCTGTGGAATCATTCGCGCACGACATCGGCACGGGACATTGTACAGTCAATTTTGCAGGAATCAAAAAGGTCCTTGAAACTAGCAGCTTCATAACGGTATTTGGAATTTTAGGCAAGAGTCTGAGGCTGCAAGAAATAACGGCCCTCATTCAAGAAGCGCTGTACTTTTTCCTATGGATGATCTTTTCGTGGGAAGACTGTTGTCAAGTCAAGGAGAAACTTTGTCTAACAGATGACCAGCTCGGCGTTCAGGCCAAAGAACATTGTCGGATTCTATATCAATGCAGCCTAATGGTGGCAGTTAATTTTTTGATCGACTTCTGGTCTGGGCTATCTTATAAAAGGTTGTCTGCGATACTCGAGACTAGAGACCCTGATCATAGAGCCTATGAATTGGTTTCAGAGTTCCAATCCTGGAAAGAGAGCAAACAGGTTCTTGAGGAGCATATCCGTGTTATAGTTGCATTACATGTTATCAGACGAGATATGATGACGAAGTCTGCTTTGGGGGAACAAGCAAGCCGTAGCGAAGGAGAAAGCTCAATAGCTCCGGAAGCTGACCATCCTGTGTCAGAAAATTCAGGTTAGTCATCTGTTGAAGATAGTGATGTGGAAAACGGTCTCTGATTCATGACAGTACAAGAAGAAGGGCAGGAGTAAGAGTCTCGTCGGAAAGACTGATATCACCCAAGCGTATGACCTTAGCACCACAGGACATTGTATCGACAAGTGTTTTACTTGCTAGAGTACCTCAAGATACAAAGAAACGAAGCTTATGAATTTCACAAGATGAGACGAAATGCCGCGTATGCCGTCCGCTGTGCTACTGCTTACCGCCCGTCAACCAGATCAGTAGTGTAAAGATCAAGGGAGCCACAGCAAGCCAATTCCACTCTCTTGACACTTACCATCGTGCTCCATCACCTCAGCTCACCTTACATTCATCCATCACACAGCCTTCGTCTCTTACCCTCTTTGCCCAATAATCAAGCGGTCCGTCCGTCGAAAAAACAAAAACAAATACAACCGAAAAAAAAAAATCCCGAGAGTACACCAGACGCGTCAGTGTCTCGACGCCGCTACTGACCGCTATAAGCCTCATCGCCAAACTCTAGACTAAAGGGACAGACGCGACCCGCTTTGACTTCTCTCGGATCCCTCAGTAGGTCGTAGTGTTGTTCCTCGTGTTGTCCTCTAACGTATCTCTCACACACTTTACGAGCCAGGGAATATAGCTCTCATGGCTGCTCCTCGAAGTGGGGGAGGTGAAGCAACATCTGGCGAAGATATGGGTAATGCCGGAGGGGGACAAAGGGATTGGGGATTGGGTACGCGGTCCGAAGGTTATCGGGTTGGCACGGGTGGACTTGGGCATGGCAAGGTAGAAGAATTAGGGAGAGAATGTATTAATGGAGTTTCTGGACTGGTTGGCTGATTTGGAGACAATGCAGATAATTGTTAGGTTTGGGATACGCTGGAGGGAGAGATTTGTAACGAAGCAAATGTCTCTTTTCCGAGCTGCTGAGAGTATACATCCACGACTGATGCACCGGGTCATACTTTGCACTCAAGATTTCCCCCTTTCCACGAAGATACCTGTGCCATCTTTTACCCATACTTGGTCGCCATCTAAGTACTTTCTCGGCTATGACTTTGTCACATCTCCTTGTCAGCTGCCAAGATTTAACTACCAAGTGAGCTTACATATCGATGGCTAGGTCTGTGGCCCGCAGCTGCTTCACTGCTTATGCTACTTGGCTTATTGAAGATGGTCTCGCTCGAACCGGTAAATCGAGATTAGGCTCCATCTATGCTCTATCCAGCTTCGTTGAATTACAGATGTATCTTAGAGGTGTCTACCGAATGTTGAGTGGATCATTCATGCCGCCCTGCCGCTCGCACGCGCCTCTCACGCTCATGCGCTCTCTGTCTGGCTCCTTCAGGAGAGAACTTTCCCCATTCTCGTCGGGTTGGATCCCCAAACTGCCAGGTGTCTGCTAGATCCTCATTCACTGCGCTTTTCCGATGTCATGGCACGCCTTGCAGTGGTAATGGCCACAACAGGAACATCTCTCCGGGTCGAGAGCAGAGTTGTTGAGCATGTGGCACTCGCTGCATAGCCAAGTACCTTGCTTATTAGTCCGCACCGGAAGTGTGTCGGGTTCTGGTGCGGGAGAGTCCGCCTGAGATAGTATGTCGGGGTTCTCAACTGAAGCTGTGTGCCTGCTTGTGATGTAATCAGGCTCAGTCGATTCTAAATCCGAGAACCCTGATTCAGTAAATTTTCTCCACGTCTCCGCGTTCTCGCCTCTTCTAAGACTGTCTGGGTTAGCAAGCTCGTTGTCTTCAGGACCAGGTCGATGAAGTCCTGGTAAAGTGTCGTCCTTGAGAGAGTCGTGAAAATCTATTGCCTGCTCCGTCTTTCTTTTTATAGGTATGGTTTCTGTCTCCATCTTCCAACGCTCAGCTATCGTCCTTGGTGCGTCGCTAGCGTATCGTTGGATCGCTTCTGCCACCAAGTCGAAGCCTGGGGCAGAATCTTTTTCGAACTTAGACATGTGGAAGTGATCCGCGTTGATGGAAGCACGTTCAACGCCCTCGACCGATGGACATGCCGACTCTTTGTCCACAACGTATTGTAGAGTCCCTTTCAGATTGGTAGGCTTACCTTCCTGGAAAAAGTATATGTGGAATCTACCCATCAGTGGGAGGAAGCGGCGGTCAATGTGTTGTAAGGTTTCGCCACTCTTCTTGAGGGCGTTCACAAGTTGAGGTTGAGTGTCAATCAATTTTCTTGGTAGAAAGGCACTACGGATGCGCTCTAAACGCGAATTCCATTCCGTAACACTAGGGTCTCCGTGTGGCGTCCCTAGGAAAAGTATACCATATGTTGACACATATATTGACCGCAAATGCTGGCGAATGCCAGGAATCTCTGCTGAAGAGACCAACGCTCTTTTGACCAGAAGCCCTCCGAGAGAGTGGGCTACGAAGATCAAAGGTCGCTCGCTGGCTTTTCGTATTCGCCTGTTAGCTACCAGCTCCGCAAGAAAATTCTCGGCGTGGCTAGCTAATGAGACCTTCGATTGAACATCGGCAGACATTGACATGTCCCATTCGTAGCCATAGGTCAATACTCGAGCCTTTTCCTCCTCAAGTAAATTTGGGAGTAGCTGCGCTGGCCAGAATGTTTTTGATCTTTCGGCTGTCCATGTGTTGTGCGGATCTCCGTTGAGGCCGTGGACAAACACGACGTCAACCAAGGCATCTCCCGCAGGCGAATGTAACTGTGTGAGTCCATACCGCGAGACCACTGGCAGTGATTTCAATGTGCCCTAAATAGTTGGCTGTCATTGGTATGTGTGTCGGAACGTGACAGAAGCGCTTTACTCACCTTCGTGTCCCATTGTACTCGCTCGGAGACTGCCCGATCATCACCGAACTGTGAACCTGCCTGCATCGCTGCCCCTGCACCGTATGAAACCGTCTCTGATTGAGGTCTCTGGAACAATGCCTTTGCCTCTGCATAGCTCATCGACTTGTCATGGGCAGAATCAAAGTACGGTGAAGGGGAGTCGTTTTGCGAATTCCTGTCAGAGACCAAAGCCTGGAACCACTGCGAATTGGATTTAGGATGAGCTTCCAATAAGTTTCGCCGTCCTGTCTCTTGCTCGACTGACTCCATCACTGGCTTTAGACGCTCTTGAACATGCCCTAGAGACCGATCTCTGGTACTGTACAACAAACAATGCTCCCACAGCTTTTGGCCGTGCGTCATGTAGTGTAGATAATTCATGTAGTGTCTATCATCATGTACGCGAGTACCATCTGATTGCTGCTTCATTTTGCTGTCTGCGCGACGATATGAAGAGCAAAACACCTGTACGGCATGTTCCAGCCACTCGGCAAGTTTGTTCTTTAGCGAGTCGCAGCAGAAGTCCTGGATCACGGTGTGCATCTTTATCGTGTCGATAGGCTCTCTGTCCATTCGTGCATCTAATTCAGAGTCTCGATTCATTGCATCATCTGGCTCATTTCTTTCGATCAAGGCGTAGCGGATCAGTTGAGCGAGAGTTGTGTTGATATCCGGCACTTGTCCGTCTTCAGATGCGTTCACACTGACGTCTTTTAGGTCTTCGAGACCAAATAACAACATTTGAACCGGCAGGCTTGGTGCAAACCAACACAAAATGTGGAGTAGATTCCAAGCTTCAGTGTGACCTGCAAGTAGTAGATCTTCCAAGATGTTCTGGAAAGTGCCCCCAAGGCTCAAATGCGAGACTGATATCTGATATTTCTCAAGAGGCTGGTGTGTGTCTGCAAGACGACGAGCGATAGCATGAATTGCTAAGGGCAAACCCCCAACAGATTCGATTATCTGCGTAGCTTTTGCATTTTGCCGCTCGTTTACTTCCCCAAGGTTCAATTCTTTGAAGAGCAAACACTGGGAAGCTTCTTTACCCAGAGGTCGAATCTCAATCGTAGTTGGCTGTTGCAATATTGACAAATTTTTAGATCTTGCAATGTATATAATACTCGAGTCCTTGCTGTCCGGCGCAAAATCGGAGAGCTCTGAGAAGTCTCTCTTCTCATCGGAAACCCCATCAAGAACCAAAAGCCAGTTTTGACGGTTTCCGAGACACTTATTGACTGACTGAATGAGATCTCCAGACCAATATTCTATAGCAAGTGTTCGCATCAACTTGTTAAGATTCTGGAAGACGAGGCCTTTCGTCTGGGCCGCAATCCAGAAGATTCCCCCCTTGAATTTCTCGCGTCTGGCGAAGGCGTACTCTCGAGCAATGTGAGTCTTACCAACGCCCGGCACCCCGTGAAGCAAGACGGATACTGTGCCACCCCTATCAGGCTGTCGTTCATCAAAGATCATCTTGTCAAGTTGTTCTATCTCCTTTTCCCGGCCCACAAAGAGTGAGTTTGGACGAAAGCCTACTGGCGCCATAAAGACAGATTCCGCCTCTGCTATCTGGGCAGATGCAGTGGAATCATGGATCGTGATGCTACCCTCGTCACTTAACTCCAGCTCTCCATCATCATCAGTCATGGCAGACATCGGAATAGCTGCGTGCGAGATCTCTTGCATATGTCTTCCAACGTGAGATATGAACCGAGACCTTGGACCGGCTGGAAGGGTCTGACAGAACGGACATGTATCCAGAGCGATTTTGTTCATATGTTGAGGCTGCTTTTCACAGTGCTCCCTGAACTCATGTTCTCCCCACTCACGCCTTGAGACGAACGTCTCGATACCCGAACTACAGTCGACAAAAGAACAGATGTAAGGCTGCAGGTCTTGGTAGACATGCCTCCTACAGAAAGCTCAGCAGGCAGGTCAAAAAGAATGGATATGCACTTACACCCATTGTACAGGACTCCAAGCATTCTCAAGATAGTCCCCACAAACCGTGCAGATGAAAGGTGTGCCCCAAGGCTGGTCTTCCGGCATTTTTGGGATCCCTCGGCTGCGCTTTTGAGGGTTCTCTTCTAGTACGCTGGATGCAAAAGTTGTCACAGAAGCAGGGGCTCTCATATTTGGTTTGTTAACAGGGTTGGATGAAGTATTGTCGAAAATAGAGGAGACTTCTGTACTTGGAGCGGTAAATCCAGACGACACATTAAATTGGCTTTGCGATTGCAGAGTTTCTTGAACCATTTTATTGGAGGAATCATCTCTGTCAGGGTCTGTGGGTCCAGCTTGTGCACGATCGCGTCGGGCTTGCAGCCTAGTATACCGAATCTCATTGGCTTCTCCAAGCCGGCATGCAAACGTTCTGTCAATAGATGGATATGCTTCGATGATACTCGATACGTAAGCCCAAGCAGAACTCTTGAGCAGCTCCCTGTTTGAAACTTCAAGGCTCTGAGAATCATTGAATTCTGGAATAGCCTTCTCTGCTGGGTCTTCAAGGACTGGACCAAGTCCAAATAGGCAAGCATTGTACGACTGGATGTCGCGGAGAAGATCTTCGAGTTGGGCCAATTCGTCAACGCTTGAGTCTCCCGATTCCAGAAAGCTGAACTCATCAAGGGATATCAGAGGTAAAAGGTCATCTTCGTTTGAGCAAGATTGTGCAGTCACTTCAGATACCTGAATTTTGAGGAGCTGAAGTTGTGAGCATGCATCGGCCAAGTCCTCTGCTTTGTTGAGTTTGCGAGCTAATGTGACCAGCGTCTCTCCCATTTCGCTGAGGATAGGAAGCAACGCATTTTTCAGGCGATGCGCGCCAACTAGTTTCTGGTCAAGTCCGCCTTCGCGAGCATTGAAACTGGACCCCCATAATTTGAATTTTTGAGCCTGAGTTTGAAGACGCCGCCGAATGGAAGAGTCAAGTCCAGGTATTGGACCTTTAACAACGCAGAGAAAAATCTGGAGACAGCATTCGTAAAGGCTTGTGACGAGGCAGTCTGGATCGACCAGGTTTCCGGGAGCCTCCAAGCTCTGTTGCCATAAGGTAATGTCCGTCATGATAGTCTACGGGCTACCACTGACATGACAGTATTAAGCGTAGCTTTGGTCCGGGCGTTCTCCAGCTTTAGGTACTTCTCCAGCGCCGTGAAGAAGAGTGTATCCTACAGACTGATCAGTCATCTTACTTACGATGCGGGGAGTGAAAAGGGTGGAGAGAGATAGAAGTACAGCATGGGGTGGGGTCTCTTAGATCGTGAGCGATCATTGCTTCTTGGCAGGCTGTAGTTTGCTAACCTTACTTAGGCAGGTGGTGCTCTAAGCGTCCAGGCTTAGAGCATCGCTGCAGGAAATCTTTTAATTTCCTACATATCAGCTCCAGCGAATATCTCGAGAAAGACATCATATTGAGCGGAACCTACCTCTATTATCTGGCTTGTACGTTACAATCGATATCGAAAGTCAATGACTTAGATACAAGGGGCCTTACTGTTGTATGCGCGGTGGTCCTTAGGATTTTGCCCAGTTTTATATATATTGTTTTTATCGATGGACCCAGCCACAGGAATCGGTCTTGGCCTGGCTGTAATCCCACTGACTATCTCTGCCCTTGAAAATTACGAGTATACTTTTCAGCCCATCATCATATTCAGTCGCCACTATCGGAAAGAGGTTGAGCGATTTCAGAATGCGCTTAAGGTACAAAGAGTCAGTTTCGCAAATGAATGCTGCTTCCTCCTGCACAGCGTTACTTCGAATCACGGCAATGTAATGATAAATGATCCGGGACATGCGTTGTGGCGAGACAAAAACGTAGAAGAACAGCTGAAGGCTCGCTTGGTTGACTCTTATGACGGTTGTGTGTCAGCTCTATCACTCATCAATGGTGCCTTGACGGAGATACTGAAGGAGACAAAGACGATTGACATCGTACTGCAGAAGGTACGCCGTTCAAATACTTAGATGACTATAACATTGATGAGCCGCTAAAGACTAATTGGTGTAAAGAAGCAAGGGGGAATAGATGTCGACTGGCTCAAGCGCCTGAGACAACGGAGCAAGATAAGATTTTCGAAAGACCGTTTCGACAAAAAGTTGAAGGAGCTCGACAATCAGATTGAGAGTCTGCACAAGATACGCAAGCATGTTCAACATCTCAATTCCGCAAACACTTTGTCTCAAGCTGCCCCTCCTGCACGCATCACGCAATTAAGCTTAGTGCGGGTTGCTTCATCTAGACTTCACGAGGTGCTCTCCAGTCTTTGGCAATGCGATACGGCTGAAGAACACTTTGTGAATATCGGGCTGGACGGCAATGGCGAGAAACAATCTCACAATTCTCAAAGGATCCATTTCGAGTTGGCATGGTCATGCCCCGGCCAGGGTGTTCCTTCTAGACCAAGTAAGCCTCTCCGACTATCAGTCGACAGTCTTGCAGAAATTCGGGGTTTAACATCCGATACCTCGCCTCTCTTTGACCTGCAGCAAGTTTTGGGGAACGCACTCGAGGAATCTCTCAGGTCTACAAGCTCTCAGGCACCATCATCATCGATTGCCAGGCCAAAGTCCGATGAAAGGATCGTCGGCGACGTGGCGCTTCCAGATCTCCACACGATACCGAATTTGTGTCATCATTTGGAAAATCGGCCTCCAGGTCCTGTTCACTACCTAGGCGTCTTTCAAAAGTCCAGGACGTTCAAGCACTTCGTATGCACACCTTTCGACCAGTCCCACGATGTGTCGACCACCAAGTCTTTGAAAGATGCATTAATTGCTGCCAAAGAAAGCTCGGAGGGATATCCCACTTCCAGAGAAAATGAATCTAGCAAAGATTCTAGCGCTAGCAGTACTTCAATTCCACTCCACGCCATGGCTCAAGCGAGAATGGCAAAGCCAAGACATTGTCTTCTTTGGCATTCAGGATTTCGCCCAAGATCCACTGCGGATGCCATATCTCAAATATCGAGTGCTGACCCGGCGAAACACCACCGACCAACAAGTCGTGATCAGCACAACAGGCAGAGAATGTTCGAACGTGACACATCTGCGCTCCTCCGTACGAAATCAGACGCTTTACAGTCTTGGAGTCATGCTCATAGAGCTGGCCTACGATTCCCCATTGCAGGACCTCAAAGAACCGGAAGATGACCAAGGAGACCCACACACAATGTACTGGGCAGCCACTAGGCTTGGAGACCGGGTGTCTCGCGAGTTTGGGCCGAAATATGCGGATGCCGTCAAGATTTGCCTGCACGGTGCGTTTGGCCCTTCGAGCGAACTGGAGGATACAAGAGTGCAGAACACTTTCTTTGATGAGGTGGTGAAGAAGCTTGAGAACTGCGCCGAGGCTGTTATGCTCTAAGAAAATGTCCCGAAGTTCACGCACACAAGAGACATTCTGTGAATTTCGAATTGCTCAATGCAATAGGAGTCCTGATGGGAGCGATATATCGTAGCCTTACAGTCTCATATCTACCTGCTACATCCACAACCCTCTTCTAATAGATTGTCACTCCCCAACCCTTTCGATGCTGCGGACCTTCTATACTGAGGTGCAAATCACATAAGCCCGTAAGACTATATCACGCTCCATAGAATCCGCTTTTCTAGCCAAAGATGTTGCCTTGCAAAGTCACTGGCACTGGGAACCTCGATCTTTAGGCCAATCTTTGATCAGGAGGCAAAGCACGCAAGGGATGAGATTGACATAGTGTCGAGTCCAAGAAAAAAAGAAGAGAGTGCGAGTGTATTGTGTAAAGAACGAATGTGAAAGAGGAATACCGCAAGGGTCGGAGGGTCCCAAATCCTGCGCCAAGAACTGCGCCAAGAGCTTTCCGCAATCCCTCTTCCCCATGCCGGTTGATTGTCTTTTCAAGGGGTCCTGCGTATACTCGGAGTTCCCATATCAGTCAGTTGTTGATCTTTTCAAATGGTGTCCCGCCCTTGCCCAAGAGCATTATCAGCCAGGTACATTGCGCGTCCTTCTTTGCCCATCCCGCAGTTACCGATTGCTCACTCTGAGTGAAGGCGATCAGCCCACATGAGACTACGGCCATGCCGTTGGTTCTAAGTTGCCTGCCTCTCAAACTCCTGGAGTCCACGAATCAAAACAACAGACAAGCTTGAGCGTACCCGTGACGCGAATGAGGGATGGCGCAGGATAAAAGATGATGCAGAGAAGAGGTTAACAAAACAACGATCGACCCATATTGCGCAGAGGTGCAAGGACTAGGGATACAAGAGGCCGGTATTTCGGATAGGTTACAGTCGTCGGGCAGTTGAGAGAGGAGGTCAGACCGCCATCCTCGGAAGAGATGCTTTCGGCGATGGTTTAGCCAGTGACCTGGGAGGAGTCCATGGCAAGAAGTGTGCTATCAACATGGCGCCAAAATCGGGCTCTTGAAAAGACACTGCTCGAACAAGTGTGAAGTGGACAACTAAAGTCTAGACTGCCTACACACTACAATAGAGGCGCAAGCAAGCACGTCAATTACGCTGTCTTCACCACCTCCCCACTAGCCCATCCGCAGGGTCGAGCATCCTCGGCGAAGGAGCTGCACGCCTGTCTCCCGATCCAACAGCAGACTCCCAGGCCCCCTTTCTTTCCTCGGAATGGAAGAAAGGAACTACCTGCTGGCGACATGTCGGATGATTGGTGGACCACCTCACATCGACGGCATCTTACAAAAGTACGGTGCCCGCAGCCTTCGGCAAAGCTTCTGCTCCTACAATGTCCATGCCCAGGTTTAGCGGCAGGGTAAGTCAGCTCGATTGCTGCGGAAATACTGTGAGGTGTAGCTTGGTCTACTATGGATGATATAGAAGTCAGAGTGTACTGAGGGGGGTTTCTAGGCTACAAGACAGGTCGAGGAAGAAGGGGGGGGACCTCTTGCTCGGAGGCATATTTTGGCCCAAAACATAGTATTGGCAGGAGATGCCGTCCAAAAGACTCATACCTCGCATCCAGCCTTGTCCTTGACAGAGATGCTGCGAGAGCAATTACACGGTAGCCGAATATCAGCCGCACGTCGATGGGTCATCAGGGTCGGTTGTCAGACTAATGGCGGATGTGGCATGGGCCCCTACGAAAACAACCGGGGGCGGGGGGGTGGTATCGCGCTGATTTTCTCGGCACTACCTCATAGACGGTGTTGCTGAAGCAGGGGAGAATTTCCGTGGCAGCGAGTTGCTCGCGCGGGACAGGCGAGGCTCCTTGGGGAAGTTATCGCGGAGAGATTGAGGGGAGGCGATGCGGAGGTGATGTTGTATTGCGGGTACACGAGAATGAGATTGGCGGAGCCTTCCAGCTGCTTGCTGTTGTAAAGTTGGCGGAGATGAGCAAGAGAAGGGGAAAGAGAGGGTTGAACAAAATCAATTGGAGCAGTGTATCGTGGAAGGTGATACGGTAGGCTGGGACGGTCCGATGAGAGTGGGATCCCGTGAGAAAAGTGTCGTGGGGGTGCATGTGGCTGCGGAATGAAACATCAAGCTTTTATGTACTAGCCGTGGTGCATATCAGTGCATGCGAGATCTGTTTCAGATGGCGCAAGAACTACAGCACGTATACTTTTCCATGCACATCCGACATCCGACCAGGGGAACTCAATGGTTAGCGAGCTCTTGAGATACGATCAATCAACTGCAGCAGCGATCTTGCTGGAACCGGAACACTTTTCCTTTGTGTACCGACATGTACCCAATGAGCAAACAGCCTAAGCATCATTCTTTCGGATCGTCCAGTCTACTCGTCCTGAACGTAGTCACCCTCAAAGCCTCCAGATACAAATCCTTCACCTTCCCCTCCTCCAACACCTTCAATCCTGCAGCCGTAGACCCTACACCAACCCATCAGCAATCAACCCCCAATCTCACCCCAACAAACATTCCCCACACTCACCTCCAGGCGTCGCAACTTTCCCCCTCACCCCACCCGGCGACTCCCCGCCCGCAATCATCTTCGCCAACCCCATCATGCACCCCGCCGCCATCTGCGACGCTTCCTCCCTCTCGATCCCCTCCCGGACCGCGCTCTCCACCAATCCTTCCACCGCCACGGACAGAAACGCAAGACCCCCCGCCACCACGGTCGCGCCCGCGGGCTGCAACCGCTCCGGCCACATCTTCACTTCCCCGACCCGCATGAACAAGGAGTAAACCGCACCCAAGACCGCAGCGGGGCATCGGTACCCTCCTTCCTCCTCCTCGCTGATCAGCGACACGCATGCCCGCACCGCGGCAGACGGACTCGGCGTCACGCGCACGACGGGGCAGTGCTGCCATCTCTCCTCTTGACTCACCGTCGCGGGGGAAGAAGAAGAAGAGGCGGCGGAGGAGGATGAGGAGGAGGAGTTGAAAATCGCATCGTACAGCTTCGGCACGGACACCCCGCCCACGATACTCACCACGATCTTCCCCTCGAGCGCGGCGCGCATCCCCGGCGCGCCGAGCACCGCGCGATACACGCTCGGTTCCACGCCCAGGATCACAATGTCGCCGCTCTGCACCCCGAGCACGTTCTGGTCCGCCAGCACGCTTACGAGCGGGGAGGAGGCGAATTTGGCAGAGAGGGCGGAGGCGCTGCTTTGGTGGTGCACGCAGGCTGTGAGGGATGTGGGCGCGATGGCGGTCGAGGGGGCGATGGAGGGGGGCGGGAGGAAGGAGGAGGGCGGGCTGTTGGTTAGGGAGTCGAGGATGCCTTCGAGGATGGCGGTGTTGAGTTTCCCTGATGTGAGGGGGATGCGGTTAGGGTGGTGGACGTGGTTGGTTTCTGGGGTGTGAGGGGTTTGGGGACGGCGTACCGCAGCCTAGGAAGGTGATTCTCTTGGGTGTTTTTTCGACGGCCATTCTTTCTTTCTTTCTTTTTTTTTTTTTTTTTTTTGGTGTGACGAGTGAGGTCGTGTGGTGATTATGGTTGATGGGATTGTGGAGGAGGATTGTGGAGGAGGAAAGATGGCTACGGATGGGTTGGGCTTGTATAGGAGCGCTTTAAATGTATTTCAATGCTTGCAGTCGCTTTATGTAATTTATCTGATCTTACCCTGATATGAGCGGAAGGGTTTCCCCTCTAGTCTGAGTCTTCTGGCGGAAAAGTGGTAAGTAGAAATCGGGATTGATCGGTTCACTGGTGCTTGATGAACTACAGACTAAAATCGATTTCGCTGAGAGTTTGAGTGCGGAAGACCAAGGTACTACTGATGGCCTGTGCGCTAATATCATTAGCTGCAGCTTGTAGATGTGCGTTTGGATTTCTCATATGGCATTGAGTTCTATTGCCGTAGCTTTGTGAAGCAGGAATACCTGCTCCTCGTGAATGTTTGCTTATTTCATGACGCTAGATGATGCCCCCCCCTGTGAGAGCAAGCGTTCTCCGGGGTTTCCCCAATACCATTCCACGAATTAAACAAATGGCAACCCGTTCTACGCCTGAAAATGCTAGCCTGTCCACAAGTTCTACTCAACGCCCACGTTATCTCCCGTATACACAAGCCTGCCACCGCGCTGACCTATCGCCGCATGCATGAAAGAAACCGTCCCCCGCCAGCCACGTTCTTAAATCTCAAGTGGCGTCGTCGCACTCGCCCACCTTGACGCCAGTCTTCTCGGAGTGTAAGTGTCCGTTGCGATGTGGGCTCGAGAAGGCATGAGCCGAAGATGGGCTCCAGGTCTGCCGTTCGACCTGTAAGACGGCAGCGGTACTTGGCGTGGTGGTGGCGGCGGCGGAGGGGAATACTCTCTCGTGTAATGGGATGTCGACCGCTGGCTCGCTCTCTCCTGGTAACCCCCTCTGTCAAAATCTTCCACGTGATGATCTGCTCGTGGGTGATGTTCCGCTTGTTGGTGCTGCTCCGGCCTGGGGTGATGCACTGAGCTTGGGTGGTGATCTGATCTCGGATGGTGCTCTGATCTCGCGTGATGCTCTAGCCCTTGAAGATGTTCCAGTTCCTCGTAGTGATGTTTCTGGGGTCTCGCTTCGTGCGAGTCGCGCAGTAAGAGCGGCTTTTTTGCAAACCTTATGAGCTCTTTATTGTTAGAGTTGGAGGCATTGGGTCGGCTGCAGCTGAAATATTCTAGGACGGGGCGGAGAGCTTCGGTTGGATCGACTTCGACTTTACGCTTGGGGTGTTTTGGACGCACCCATGCCATTTGACGAGTTTTCAAAAAAAGCAGAGAAAGTTCGTTATTGTAATTGTTACCGGCTTTGAGAGAGGCGATGGAACGTTGGCTTCTTGAAAGTTTGTTTCCCCAGAGAACGAGAGATTCTGGCTTGAGAGACTCTGGCTTTCTGGAGTCGCAAGTCTACCGGCAGCGAAGAGTTGTACATCATTGCGGTTGTGAGCATCTATTATCCAGCCTCTGCTTTCTTCTCTGAGATGGCTGGGATGGGGAGGCTGGTAAGGCTGGTAGCGGAAAGTAGTTCCGCTTGGCTTGGCATTACCTTAGCTTGGCAATACTGTGGCTTGGCATTGGCTTGGCACTTCTTGTGCCATCTCTCCTGAACTTTCACAATCGAAGGCGGCCGACGACCAACTTTGCGGCCTATCGTTATCATTATTGGTGATAACAATTTTTCTAATATAACTTCGGAAAGTCTCTCTATGAGTACCCTGTCGCTCTGTGGCTCGGAGACCATGGTAGTGGGTTCCCATGTTTGAGCGGCATTCACATGAAGTCAAGACCTTGCATCTTTGCTGATGACACGACGTAATGTGGAGAGTCAAGTAATGTCGAGACTGTTTTCATAAGCTCACATTGGCATAATGACAAGCTGACTTCACTTCAAAACACTTGCTGTTGATGAGACCTCATGCTTCGTAGTAAGGACTCAAGGTAACACATACTTTGAGACTACTCGGTCAAGTATAGACATCTTCGCTTTCGTTGTGAAGTCAAAAACTGCCTCCAGTTACCTACTTTGAAGTAATTGCTAGAACCTCCAACCACCTTCCTATTTCGTCGACCTGCAGTAAGCCGGTGTACCTTAGTACCCCTCATACTCTTAGCGTCGTGGTACTTCGACTTCCGTGCAGCCTTCTTCTGCTTTCTTTCCTCTTGCAATACCGTTACGAAAGTAGTGCTCACGACAAGACAAAATGTATCCTTTGCACTTCTACCTGGGCTTGACATTGGTGCTCGGGCAATTAGTACCAATCTGGGCTGGCTCTACGCCTGCGCACAAACGCGGGGGTGAGCAATATGAAGCGAAAGACAAGCTAGGAGCAGTGGCTTCGGAGAGCTCGGTCTGCAGCCAAATTGGGATCGACCTTATCAAGGACGGCGGGAACGCTGCAGATGCTGTATGTTCAAAATCAGTGCGCTAGACGATCACTAGCCCATGCTAACAAGACTCGCCTTGATTTCTACAGTTGGTGGGTACAGTATTCTGCATAGGGGTGATAGGAATGTACCACAGTGGACTCGGAGGCGGGGGCTTCATGATTGTACGAGGCAGCAACGGCTCGTACGAGTTCATCGATTTTCGCGAGAAAGCTCCGGCTGCAGCCTTCACGGACATGTACAACAATGACACAGACCTCTCTCTGTACGGAGGTCTTGCGAGTGGCGTACCAGGCGAACTTCGTGGCCTCGAGTACCTGCACAAGCACTACGGTAAATTGCCTTGGGCACACGTCATGAGTCCCGCCATCAATGTCGCGCGTAACGGCTTCACAGTCACCCAAGATCTAGTCAACTATGAAAAATCAGCTGTTGGAAGTGGGCCTAATTTCTTGACTGAGGATCCAAACTTTGCCATCGACTTCGCACCTAATGGAACGTTGCTTGGTCTGAACGAGACGATCACGAGGCAGCGCTATGCAGACACTCTTGAAACAATCTCGAAAAGAGGTGCTGACGCTTTTTATACTGGCGCTATTGCGAATGCTACTATTCAGGCCTTGAAAGCCGCCAACGGGACGATGACGCTAGAGGATCTGAAAAATTACACTGTGGCCATACGGAAGCCAGCCCAGATTACGTATAGAGACTATAAGCTTACGGCGTGCTCTGCACCATCTTCCGGTACAGTCGCCTTATCAGTCATGAAGACGATTGAGGGCTACAGTGAGATTGGTGAGGCTGCGACTTTGAATCTTAGTACTCATCGTCTTGATGAGGCAATCCGATTTGCCTATGGAGAGGTGAGTGGCTACGCAATCTCCTACGTATATGGATTGAAACGTATACACTGACATAAACTGAATAGCGAGCGTACTTGGGTGATCCATTATACGTCGCGGGCCTTGACGAGTACCAGCAAGAAATGCTCAACGAGACGACTGCCGAGAGCGTGAGAAGCAAGATCTCGGACTTTCACACCCTGAATGTCTCAGCTTATGACCCTACTGGACTGGAATCCCTCGAAACGTACGTATTGCATTCCCCGTACTCGGCGTGTGGTGACCCATTCCGTGACGTCCAGGCACGGAACCTCCCACATCGTCACGGCAGATGCCTCCGGTATGGCCATCTCGCTCACTACGACCGTAAACCTGCTCTTCGGCAGCCAGCTTGTTGTGCCGCAGACTGGTGTCATCATGAACAACGAAATGAATGACTTCTCAATCCCCGGTCAATCGAACGCTTTCGGCTACGAACCCTCGCCGGCGAACTTCATCGAGCCGGGAAAGAGGCCCTTGTCTTCCATCTCCCCGACCATCGTGGAATTCATCGAGAATGGCACCCTCTACTTCGTCATTGGCTCAGCGGGCGGCAGCCGGATCATCACTGCAACTATACAGAATCTTTGGCACGTCCTGGATCAGAATGAGACGGTCAAGGAAAGCTTGGCGGAACCGAGACTTCATGATCAGGCACGTTCTTTACTTTTCTCCCACATACAAATAATCTTCACATGGTGTTGCTAATAGGAGGCGTTAACAGTTGGTCCCAAACGTCGTCTCGTTCGAATACGCGTACGACAACGAAACCACAGCTTTCATGAAAAGCCTGGGGCACAACGTTACCTGGGTCGCTCCTGGTGCGTCGACCGCCCAGGGTTTGCGGAGATTGCCGAACGGCACGTTCGAAGCGGCGGGGGAGCCGAGGCAGCATAACTCTGCTGGGTTTGCCGTTTGATATCGTTCCAGCAATAGCGATTACAGAGTAGGAATGAACAGAAATGGAAAATTGGGTGCAGTGTAAATGGACTCGCTACAAAACATGCATGGTAATGCTAGCTCTTGCTTCAAGGCAGCTCAAGGTCTTGCTTGATTCGCTTTTGGACCACTCTCGTTGTTCGGGCATACCCTCTTCCTCTTCCTCATCCTCCTCCTCCTCCTACTCCTCCTTTTCCTCTTCCTCTCCTTCCTCTCGATCTCCTTCCTCTCAACCCCACTAATCCGCCTCTTCCGCTTCCGCTTTCCAATAATCCGCACACCTACCCCGCCCTTCTTGTCCTCCCCTTCTCCCTCCTTCTGCCTCCTTCTCCCCTGCAATCTCACCCAGCCCAAACGCGCAAAAAGCCCCCGTCTCGTCTCTACTACCATCGGAATCACCAGAACCACCCCCAGTCCTCCTTCCAATCATTCTCACCTCATCCTCCCCTCCCCTCCTTCCCTCCTTGAACCCTCCCCCTCGCTCGCAATCATCCCCCCATCAACCCCACTCCTCCCCTTCCCCCCGTTAACTCGCCGCCCAATTCCGCCCACCCTCGCCTCCCCAACATAAATTTCCGTCCCAGGCAACACAGTTCCACCCAGCACTCCGTTTGTCTGCAAACCCACGCGAATCACACACCAGTGCTGAAACACGCACAAGCCGAGAGGCAGAGGTGGCGGGGGCAAAGATACGAGGGGGGAGATAATTCCGTCGAGGAGTCTATTGAAAGTTATGCGGCTGGATTCCGGCGTTGTTGGGGTTGAGAGCGGTGGTGCGGGCCGGTGTTGGTGGTTGTAGTGGTGATGGTGCGTTTGTGGAAGCGTGCGATGATGCACTGGCTCGAGGAAAATGGGCCGGATCACTGTGTTGGGAGCGGGGGTTTATAGGTGGGCCTGGAGACGGGGTGGAGGCGGGATAGAGGCGGGGAGGGTGGTTGGGGTGGTGTATTGGGGGGTTGGCGAAGAGGTGGCGGAGAGGTGGCTGAGGTTTGGAGAAAGCGGTGAGAGGGGGAGGGAGGGGAAGGAGGGGAGGGGGGAGGGTGCTGTGAGACATTAGGCTGGGAAGGGCTGTTGTGGCCGATGAGTTGGAGTGTTGGTTGACTCTGAAGGAGCAGGGCCTTTGTGAAATTTAGCGAGCAGAGGTTGGGGACGAACAGCGGCTTTCGAGCTCGACGATCCTCACTGACGACGATGTGCAGTGAGGATGAGGGAGTCTGGATCTCCCGATTTCTGCCGCATTGTTGAATTGTCTACAATCCGTGCTCTTCAGCATGGGCACGTTCACCTGGGAAATCCTGCGACTCACTTCACCCGCTGCTTCTTCGCTACGAGATCAGAGTGATCGGTCAGTGCGTTATGCACGTCTGTATTCACCACCACCTTAAAACTCCTGTCATCAATTAAGCAATTAAGCACGCTTCACCTTTACGTGGGTAAATTCTCTTCTCCGCTAGCTCGTCCTCTCGCTAACGTTTGCGTCAAACCACTCCTCATAATCCGTCACGTCGGCATCCTTCCATTTCGTTTCCGGAATCATAAAAAAAGTGATCATCGCGCCGAGAGCACTGCACACGAAATAGATCCACAAGACGTTGGACAGGCCGATGACGGTGGGACCGCTGAGATAGTTGAACAGCAGCGCGGAAAGTATAGCGCCTAGCTTGCCGGTCGCGGCGCTGACGCCGTGACCGAAGCCGCGCACGCGCGTTGGGAAGACTTCGGCGGGGACGATGAAGGTGGTGGCGTTGGGGCCGAAGTCGAAGAAGAACTGGGTGAGAGAATTGTTAGGGGCTGGTAGGTTGGGGAGGGGCAGGGGAGTGGGTACCTGAGCGATGGCGAGACAGACAAATTTCCCCCCGGTGCCCAGGTGTTTGTAGTCGCCGGCTATGATGGCGAACATCAACGCAACGATCAGGAATCCTTGAATCTGAATCCACCTTCGTCCCAACTTCTCGATGAAGAAAATCGTGAAGAAATACCCGGGTACATAGCCTGCTACAGCGATGATCAGATTGCCGATAGCATTCCTCTTCAACGTGTCGTACTCGTAGGCGCCTTTGGAGAACCCGATCTCGCTGAGGATCACCGACTGATTCAGATTCACCCCGTAGAACGCCACGTCCAACAGGAACCAGCACGACATGGTCCCTAGCAGAGTCTTCAGATGCCGCCACTCGCTGAAATACACGAAGAAGACGCCGAGGCTAGCCCTCCGGCCTTGCGCTTCGACTTCGGCTCGCGCAGCATCTATTTCCTCCTGGAGGCCACGGCCATCTGAGACGATCAATTCGAGAGACTCTCTTTGACGGCTTTTACGGCTGTTGACAGTGAATCGGCTGTTGACGGATTCCGGACGCTTTGGCTTGCTTAGCTCTCGAGATTCGAGATATTTCTTTCCCTCGGGCATCGTGAGGCGCGGCCACAAGGTAGCAAGTGCTGGTACCAAAGCCAATCCCAATTGAAGTCGCCATACTGCGTCCAGCTGAGCATAGTTGCCTTCTCCGTTCAGGGCCTTCGAAAAGCACGCTAGCAGGATAAGAGTGACGATCGAGCCTACAAGATTTCCCTGAAATGCAATCAGCGTCGACAGGAAAGCTTTTGTAGCGAGTCGAGTCAAGGAAATCTTACCCAGCCTTGATTTGAGAAGATCCAACCCAGCAATTGCCCCCTTCTCTTTAGATTCGACCTCTCCACCACGATCGCAGCAGATATAGGATAGTCTCCACCGATCCCTATGCCGAGCACTACTCGCCAGCAGAAGACCCAGATCATCTTCAGTGTCGATTTTGGGATAGCGTTGGGCAAGCTAATCAGCAGCACGAGTCCAAAAATCCCGATTATGAGCTCATTCCCATATACAAATCTTCGGCCAAAGATATCGCCAAGATAGCCAAATGAAAGCTGGCCAATGATGTTGCCGATATTCGCTGCAGAGTTCACTAAACCTCGCAGCAGGGGTGGGTAATGCGGTGGCTTGTGCTCCAAGCCTCCCCAGTATCTAGTCAAATTGTAGTGTGGTCAACAACTGAAAGGAGTTGTATACTGGGATTTTTGGCATCGCAGGGAAGAGCTTACTCGTAGGTCCATATGGGCGTCACAAGATTTACAATGAATAGATCATACGAATCCAAGAAGAAACCGACGCTACAAATTTCTTAGCTGAGATAACAGTTCAATTGGACTGGTGATGAGTACCCAGTGACAGAGTACAGCTGCAGGTCGCTCCGTGTCATAAACTGGAACCTTCCCTTGCTCCGGGTTTGCCGCTTGTAATCCTCCTAATATGTATCGAGTGAGTTTTCGTTGACAGGAGATTGCTGAAAGGGACCTTACAAAGGATATATGCTGTCCGTTTCCATCCTTTCGTGTATAGGCCTCTTCTTGCCACAGCACCATATCCGCAGAGCAGAGCAGATCAGATCAGATGATCCTGATATCTTCTAGTTTGTGGATGGAGGCTCTTTATTTATCCGTGTCGGCCAGATCTTCAGTGACGCAACGTGATCGTGAAATTAGCTAATAAGATGTATAAGAAGTCATCCGATTTGCGCGCAAAATCATGGCGCTCTTATTAATCCACGTCAAAGAAATTAGACCGCGTAGTAAGTCAGAAGCGGCAACAGGTCTTGAGACTTCTGATGTCGAAAGCCCAGGGTATGTGAGACATGAATGCAAGAAATATAGAAACGAAATGGATCATTATATCATTTGAACCTGGCATCCTCGTTTCTTTGCCGGTCGTGCCCCGGCATCTCTAGCCCAGTCTGTCCGGCTTCTCCGTGTATGGTGTAGGCATCTGGGGTATATTGGGCCTCGGCATGAAGACCAATGATCGCTTTCGTAGTAATGCAAACAATTTGGAGACCGGTTTGGTCTACTTCTTTATGTAATATGCAAGGAACACGCAAAAATCTTCCGAGTTTGCATGATAGTCGCATACAGCACGTGCGCTCAACGCGAAAGCTGATTGCAGCATGAGCGAGCGGTTGGCACCCTGATTCCCTGAATCCCTGAAGCGTGCCGTGCCGCTATGTACTACTTGCGCGTAAACGTTTTCTTCAAAGAGGAAGAAGCGACCCGTTTGAACTCTGAAGCTTATTTGGGTACAAAACCCCGAACTCCGACACTCAAAAGTGAGAAGACTGAAGTTGGCTACGGAAGCTTTTCATTATTAAGGAAGGCTCGTTGTCGCATATATACATTCCAAAGCATGAGGTCGATAGCCGTGCATCATTGCAGTCTGGCAAGCGGGGCAACTTTTCGCAAAGGAAATATAGAACGGTTTGCAGTAACCTTAGGCCGAGCCTGAAAACAAATTCGACGATTACTGTGGTTCGGACTTTGTGAGGAATTACATAACGACAAGGGAAATTAGAAAGAGAACAGCATCCTGACGAGAGGACCCTGAAACCACAGATACCTAGCGGTACCCCTAGGCTTACGCGTTGCGTCGCCTAGACATGCAGAGTGGGAGGTCAAGCTACATTAGCAACGGCTGTTAGCTACAATAAATATGTCTTCCTGGTCCAGATGGTAGATGTCTCAAGTGAAGACACTCTATCGTCAAATGACGAGACGAGACATCCCCTGGACATTAGAAGGCAAGCGACGGCATCACTAATAACGATGCGAGATTGCCTGATCTGTGACGCGATTCCCTTGATCGATTTGGACTGTAACTATGAGCTAAATTTTGTCTTTGTCCCTCGCATATTTTCTCAAGACAGACACAACGTCTAACATGCGGCGGACTGTATCAACATCGCATCGGAACAGCGTTCTGCTAAAGCAGCTGACCTGATCAGGCCACGCGGATGAAGTATCCCGGTGGGGTCGAAGCACGGGCGATGAAAGACACAAGAAACACAGAGGAAACACAGAGAGTGTACTCTAGATCAGGGCCTCCTTGTTCATCAGTTCCACGTGACTGTGCGTCACCGGCTGCGAGCAACAGCAGTGTGAGTGCTGACATAAAACCTAGCCTTTCACAGGTTCCACAACAGGGGGAGGTAGCTCCCATAGGTGTGGATCTCCAGCAGTCAATGTAGTATTATGCAGTCTCTCTACCCTTCACCTTCACTTTTTCGAGGAGGTATCGTGTGGTCTTTCAAGCTGCAGAGAAGATCAACACCTATGTATGGTCGCTAGGATAGTGTAGGAATTGCGTGCGACTTGTCATGATGTAGAAAGGAGTGATGGTGACTCGCTGAGATGACATGTTCTAGTGGAGAGGGTGTCCATGATGGATCTTGTAGGATAGCACGCACTATGATTCTGTACACGACTGGTACCTATGGCAATTTTAGCTTGGATAGTTAATAAACAAGATGCATGCTTACCTTTACAGGGCGTTTAGATTGACGACCGTGCGTTTCTGGAGCACTCTACTGTAAGAGGACCAGAGCACTTGCAAGTTTTGGTAGACACCCTCAACATCATGACGAATGGCGAAGGTAGCAACCTTGACAATCATCATTTCTGGATTGTCTTCGAGTGTGCGATCATGCCGTCAATCATGGCAATGTCAAGAATGGGGAGTAGAACAGCCCACGGTGGCTCTGCATCTCGTTGTTATATCTACCCGTGCCGTACCAGCATGCATGTCTTAACAGACAAGAGCCTTAAGCTGCTGACAACGAGAGATCGCTTCCCCTTTGGACCTCAATTGGCAGCAAGAAAGGCAGAGAGAGATAAAAGTCATCGTCTCGCGTTCCGAAGCCAAGCATCGTAAGGCTGAGCTACATTAGCGTGATAAAGTCTCAGCGCCCGAGGGGCCGAATCTAAAGTACCCTCTCTTGCCCTCCTGCACTGACTGTGCTCGTATTATGTTGTGCTCCGCATCAGATGCTCGTACATAGTCTGGCGCTGGTGTTGATCAGAATTAGGAGAATTTTAGTATGCTTGCGCCAATATGCCCTCAACATACCCTCCGACGAGTGAACCTTCATAAAGAACTCACATGCCTATGGAAAGTCCAAGGTAGCAGCGATTGCTCATGGGTGGGAACTTGTACACAGGATCTCAGATGCCGAATCCATGAAATGTGACTATCGACACATCTCTGTAACCTGACCAGCGAGGCCTGATGGGTGACCCTCTGGATTCACTTGTTACCTAGAAACAGCGAATCCGCGGCTCAGTCGTCATTTTCATGCTATCCCTCCAATAGCTCCCTGAAATATCCAACCGCATTGATCCCCTCAAAAAGCGAATTTACCCACACTATACAAATTGTCGCACCAGCGCAGCCGCCTATCTATGCAAATATCTATCAAAGCGAAATCTGGTTTACGACGTACTCATCAAAAGTCAAAGTATAGCTTTTTCGCAGACATGTCGTGCGGTACAAGTACTCGCTCGACAATTATACTATCGCAGTGCAATCATCTTGCTCTCCTAGTTTCATTTCCAGCATGTTTCCTCGATTTTCATATAGTAGTCAGATGTAACGCTGAGATTCACCTTGTATGAACAAGTCTTTGCAACCTATGATAGGAGGTCTACTTTGTGGTTCGGGATGCTGTTTGAAAGAAGCCATATATTTACTGCGGCTGATGTGTTATCGCGTTGCATAATACTTGGAAAATTCGCTGCATCGTTGTTTACAGTC
The DNA here is from genome assembly GCA_003184365.1 of Evernia prunastri. Taxonomy (NCBI): domain Eukaryota; kingdom Fungi; phylum Ascomycota; class Lecanoromycetes; order Lecanorales; family Parmeliaceae; genus Evernia; species Evernia prunastri. Next base: position 106,905 of record NKYR01000101.1, read on the forward strand.
TTCTATGTCGCCGATGAGTTTCATTTGACGTGGTAGTGAGGCTGTGGAAAGAATTTATTAGATTTGCAGTGAGGCTGTGGGGCTGAATGAACATCAAAGTCGGAGTGACATTGTGAGTCTATCCATCTATCCTTGTGTCGGTCTTAGCACTCACCAAATTGATTGCTAAAGGGAAAAAAACAGCTGAGTATTGCCTACACATGCTTCTGCTCCTAAATCCGGGACCAAGTTGCCGACGTCCTGAGCTCATCTTAGGATGACCGCACCACGTACAGAGCTTATAGATCGTATGGGACAATGAGCAAAGTGTACAGCACGATTTCAGATCCTTTGAACCGATAGAGGTCTCGTTAGTGTCGGGTAAGTCAAGGTAAGGGTATCTGTGCAACCCACAAGCCTGCAGTGCCAGAGATTGATTAACGAAGGTGGCAGTGAGTGTTTGGGAAGGTGAAACGACGTTGTAAATTGTGAGAGAAAGAGATACTTCCACACAGATCGAGGCAGCTGGTTGGCACCTTGTCTTGGCGACATGGTTGCTACACAGCCGCACGGCTCGAACCGACTCCTTTTTTCAAATGGACCAATCATACTCAGAGCTAGTGACAACCTCGGAATAAATGACCTCGCTTCACGTGCCAAGAGACTTACTTTTGTAAGGCAGTTTGCTCTCGAGTCTCACCGCAATAATTACAACCATCTGCACATAATACTCCAGCCTCGATCGATCTGTAATGCGATTAACTAGAGATAGCCGCAGCGATCTTTGATGTTTGCTGGGTTTCAAAGAGAATGCGTTGCTGAGCCTCAAGACAACTTCTTCGTAATGGAGCACCTTGCAGCCTTGCGAGACATGGAGATGGGATAGCTTCAAAACCTGAGCTAATAGCCGCACTGATCCTTGACTCTCAAGGTTTAAAGCCGAGCAGGTACGCCTCAAAACGATTCTCTTAAAATGGAATACCTTGCGAGAGTTGAAACTCTTGCTGTCAACTACTACTGTTCGTGAAAAATTTGACTACAGTATGTTTAGCGGGTGGAAAGACCAACAGTGTTCGTTACTCGTCCTGTTCTTACAGCTTCCCGGTCTCTGCAGTTCCCCATATCAGATTCCACACCGTCAAGCAATAATTTTTCTCTCTCTTCTGTAGTCCCTGGTTGAGCGCTTTGATGGAGAGCCGTACAATGCTGCACGCGCTATTTATCCGTTCAGAAGCAAGAACAAGCTTCAAACCATCCGGAAGCCGGGTAATGACCCAGCTATGCAATGCGCTACGGCTTGGTAGCAGAATACAACATCCAGTCAGCACATTAAAGCCAACAAAAATTCTGAGCACTGAACATTGTGGAGTCATACTCTAAGTATGTTATTTGAAATCCACGAAGCGTATATCCCATGTCAAACAACAATTTGGAATAAAGATGTCTCGAGTCTGCGGCGCAGCATCCATAAGTACAAGATCAGTGGCAGAAAAGACGCTTATCCATCATCTTGCTGAATCCTATGACGCACCGTTCTATGTTCCTCTTAATCACATGTACATATTACGGCCTGGTATGGAATCTTCATCCTCTCCCTGAGGATGCACGAGGCACTTGATGCATCTTGTCCTTTTTCTTCAGGCCCGCAGACACCCATACCGTCTCGTCAGACATCATGAAGGCCAGGCTACTCGGTTTGCAAATCAATTTTGCACACATCTTTGCAGAGTTCGACGGCTACCTAAAGCTACGAGTGTATATGTCAAAGCTGGACTTTGACAACGTTCTTTAGTCGGTCTCAGTGGCACCCGCAGGTTATGTGACCCTGAGTGAGCTACTGTACTCACGATGTCTATCGTGCAGCCAGCCACAGCTCCACCACAGCTCCACCTCCCCCATTCGCGCCACACCGTTACTGTCTCCATCATCAACACAACCGCTCGTCTATCTCAAATCCCATCTTCCGTTTTCCTTCGTCCCGCCTATCAAGGACACGAGCTCATGGAAATTACGACCTTCGCGTTCCTGGTGGAGCATAATAGGGAAAAGATACTCTTCGACCTAGGGGTACGGAAAGACTGGAAGTCCAGTGGTCCACCTAGCCTTGCTGAGCCCGTGAAGCTTGGCGGTTGGGAAGTCGAGGTCGAGCAGAATGTATCAGAAGTCCTGCAAGGCAACGGAACAAGCCTGGAAAGTATCAATGCTATCATCTGGAGGTACGTCTATGACTGGACTTGCTGGGCAAGCTGTGCTGATGAAGTTGCTAGTCACCACCACATTGCCCACACTGGCGACCCCTCATCATTCCCACCGAACACCTCGCTGGTTGTTGTACCAGGCTTTAGACGGCTATTCACCCCCTCTTACCCTGAGGACGAGACATCTCCTGTTCCCAAATCTGCCTACGCTGGTCGCGAAATTCGAGAGATCTCCTTCAGGGGAGGCTTCAAACTGGGCCGCTTTCCTGCACTGGACTACTTCGGAGACGGGTCTTTCTATCTCCTCGCGGCGCCTGGACACGAATTTGGACATATGTGCGGGCTGGCCCGTACCACTTCCTCGTTCGCAATGCAGCCTCAGCATATGGCCGACAGAGATACATTTATCTTCATGGGAGGCGACATTGCGCATCACGGGGGCGAGTGTCAAGATTTCAGGTATGTAGCAAGAATGATGTGTAGATTGCTTGAATTATTCTACCTCAGAATCTCCTGGGGGATGTCTTTGACCCCATAGAAATTTGGTGATATAGCCGACATGCGCAAAGGTCATAGCTGAGAACCCAAATTTTGACATTTTCTTGGAGGACCGCCAGGTCTCCACGCCTCGCCCACAGAGAGCTGTCGAGCGACTCATGCTGTCTGCCTCGGTGAGTTCAGTGGATCCGTCGAATCATAGGATCGATACTAGACACTAGACATCTCTCACTTTGCGCTGTAGACGCTAGCAGCTGAGAGTGGCTAAGAATAAAGTCAGGTGACATCTGATAGTAGGGCTTGATTCTATGGTTTATTGCCAACAGTGCAATTATACGCTCTGATCTTAGCGTAGGCAAAGCAAGCCGAGTGAAGCCATCAACGACAGGACTTGGACCTAATCACAGTGAACAGCGTTTTACGTACCATTGACCAGACCATCTTCAATCGAGCCTTCTTGGTCAGCTCTGTCATAGTTTGTCAGCCCCAGCTAGGAAGTCGCACTTCTATGTGGGATATCAAGTTACAGATTTCTCTTCAAATTTGAAAAGATTTCCCATAGACTGTCACTGCACACGGTGCATTGCGTGACCCGCCAGCCAATCTGGCTAGAAAATCCAGCATTCTTGAATATTCGCATCGTCGGCACCTCTCATCCTACCCGACTGTCACATTCCTCATTGTTGCGCTCAACCCACTGATTGCGATCGTGAGGAACCACATGGAATATGGCTCCAAGCGTTCGATCACTGAATGGTTCCGCTTACTAAGGAGAGAAGTTCGTTCGAAAAATTCGAACGCAGCCAAGAAAAATTGAGGCCCAGAACAGATCAACGCAGGAGCAACAAGGCTTCTCATAGCACGGCGGCGAGATGGGACATTGGACAGATACTCGTGCGTTGAGGTCGACCATTTGCAATTGCATTGAAACGAGGGACTGTTCCAACTTCTGCAAGCCGTCAGCTCTGCCTGGAGGGGAGTTTGCATTTAAGAGGCGGGGTGTGTCTGAAAGAAAAGTCTTGGTAAATTTCAATCTCTCATTCCTGCCACAATGCGAGATGCTGACATTGTAAAGAGAGGGGATCGCATGCGCGATCTTTAAAACCTTACTCGTGCTCCTGCGGCCAAGCTACATTGGTCCCAGAAGTCAGCAGTATCAGATTCGTCATAGTAGCACTGCTCTGACGCGTCTTCAAGTCATTGGTGACGTTGTGTTCGCCCAACTCTCACAGACGTCTTCTTATGAGCACGATGTCGATGGAGATGCTCTTGCATTTCGCACGATAACGGCCCACCTAAAATGACAAATGTAGTAGCAACCTGTGGTCCTTACTTTTTTCATCAGCCTTATGGCGTTTCCACAACACATGATCGACGATTGCCACTTCAAAAAACCAGGCACGTGATCACATGTTTTCATATCCGAGGAACTCCGCTTGGTCCATGCATGTAACGCGGGAAACATTGCCTGTTTAGGTCATGGCCGTCTCGTGGCGATGATTTGAGGAGCCTAAACACATTCGGCATTCATTTTTCCTTGCCATCATGGCTTTCAGTGATGCCAACCTCGAGCTCCTGACGCTGATCTGCCACGAGACCTGGCCCAAAGAGGAAGCATCCGCCGTGATCGTCATCGTAATAAGTAGCGGAAAGGGCTAGATCAAAAGCGAGTGTCGAAATGGGCTCCCGAGCCTTGTGAGGCTGAAGATTAGTACATAGTGGACATTCACAGCCATTCTTCTTTCAACTTCTTTCTACTCCACACCACAACACCGTCACAATGATGAAGTTTGAAAAAGCCAACGATCTGATGGTCTTACCTGACCCCACGCACGTCGAGCTGTCTGATCAAGATGGAGACGACTCGATCGAGAATGTAAACACAGGTCCCTTCGTATGGCTCGTCGCAGGCGCTGCATCAATTGCTGGATCTCTGTTTGGGTACGACACTGGTATCATTTCGGCAGTCCTCGTCTATCTCGGCAAAGATTTGAATCACCATACAACTTCTGCTAACGAAAAGGAGTTAATCACCTCGCTTTGCTCCGGTGGTGCTTTCATCGGAGCTATCATTGCTGGCTTGACCGCTGACAAATACGGCAGGAAAGGTGCGATCTATGCTGGGTAAGGAGCAATCTGCGCATTGTTTAAGTTCACTTCGGTACTGATGTCTGTAGTTGCTGTCTCTTCACCATCGGTGCTATCCTCCAAGCCTCGTCTTACAACATTGCACAGATGGCCGTTGGGCGACTCGTCGTAGGTTTTGGCGTGGGATCCGCCGCCATGGTGGTTCCGCTGTACATTGCCGAGATCGCTCCGACAAAAGTACGTGGCCGAATGATCGGGTTAAACAACATGAGCATCACCGGCGGTCAGGTCGTTTCCTACGGAATCGGCGCGGCCTTTGCCCATGTCACTCACGGCTGGCGATATATGGTCGGTCTTGGTGCAGTACCTGCCATCATCCTCGCTTGTCTCTTGCCCTTTTGCCCCGAATCCCCACGTCAACTGATCTACCACGGAAAGATCGAGGAAGCAACCAGGGTCATCCAACGCATCTACAAGCAAGCCTCGCCGGAAAAAGTCCACGCCAAGGTTGCCCTCATCGCTGCGGCCACCGAAGAGTCCAAGGCCCTCAACGAGAACGAGACCCGCTGGTCCAAAGTCAAGAAACTGCACACCAATCCGGCGAACTTCCGCGCTCCCGTCTGCGCTTGCGGGCTGATGGTAATTTCCCAGATGTCCGGTTTCAACACCCTCATGTACTACTCCTCCACTCTTTTCGCCTTGGTCGGTTTCTCCAACCCTGTGGCCGTCGGTCTGGTCGTTGCCGGTGTCAATTTCATCATGACGTGGGTCAACATGATGACAGTGGACCCCATCGGTCGTCGCCGGGTCCTGGTCTGCACTGTTTGGGGAATGTCTGCGGGGCTACTCGCTGTCGCCGTAGCCTTCCATTTCATCCCGGTCAACACTCATACTCTAGTCCTCGAAGCGACCACTGTCTCCGCGCCAGCAATCGTTGTGCTCGTCTTCATCATCTGGTTCGTCTTCTTCTATGGGGTGTCCGTAGGTAACACAGCTTGGATGTCGACGGACTTCTTCCCTATGGAAGTGCGCGCAATGGGGACGATGTTCTTGACTTGGTTCGTAACCTCAGCCTCACGTTCTTTTAGAGTCGCTTGCAGCTAATAGGCATAAAAGTTCTTGCTGGGGATCCAACATCATCGTCTCGTCGACCTTCCTTACCATGATGAAGAGCATGACCCCATCCGGAGCGTTCGGCTTCTACGCCGCCATTTGTGGCATCGGCTGGGTTTTGATCTACTTCTTCTACCCCGAAGTGTCGGGCTTGACGCTCGAGGAGATAGGAGAGGTGTTTGAACATGGGTTCGGCGTCAGCTATGCCCGACAGTTGAGGAAGGATCGCAAGGACATCATCGCGGAGCGGCTGAGGAGCAGCGAGAGGCCTGTTCCCATGGGTCATTGAAAGGAAAAGTAGTTTATTGAGGCTGTGGGAGTTCACAGCATGATTGAAGAGTCACGAAACTCATGATAGTAGACATAAAGCGTGCATATATAGCCAAATCTCAAACACAGACTTGATATTCCGATATGACAGGATTTTCTTTCTGGACAACGATCCCGAGTTTCCATTCCGCGTAAGCGCCATAAAGTTCTTTTCTTGCCCTAATATCAAATTCTTAAAGATGATTGCCTTTCTTAGAACCACAGAAGCTCGGTGATAAGCCCAAGGTCTGATTGCGTTCGCTGCCTACCGACTTTCAGGACATCGACAATCCTACCTACCTACCTAGGGGAGAATGGCGTTAGGGTTGAACCCAAAGGCACTTATTACATTCGACCAAACTGTTGCACAACAGGCCACAGGCGTTGTCGCCAAGCCACTGGTATGGCGTACTTTATTATGAAAAAAAGATTAGTATCCTAAATCTCTTCCCTGTAGCAAACAATGGCAACCATGAGGCTGAATCACGCAAATGGCAATCATGAGGCTATACAGAAAGTCGATACGTGGTTGCGTCTACCTAACGCCAGGGCTCTGAGTCCAATAGAGGCCTGAAAAGGCATATCCTCGTAACCCCAGCGCTAGACTAACTCCCAGACCCAAGCGACGACCTCGTAGAGGGCGACCGCACCCGATGAGGGACGAGGATGTGGTGCAATCTAGGCGGAAAGTTGATGTCGACGCGACGCGGCGAGGATGTAGGCTGGGTGGGTCTTGATGTACAAGCGGTACGAATCAGACTTCCATCTTCCAAGTAGCATAATCTCGTCTTCCGTTAGGCCGGCTATCCTCGCGGAGGTAGCAGCCCCACGGCGGAAGNCACCTTCAGCAATGACTCGGGTCCGGCGAGGTGTAGCCTCCAAATCTGAAAAGCAGGCTAGATGGGAGTCCCAGCTCCGTCACGACGAGGAGGATAAGGCGGAGCGAGCGACTGCTAGAGAGGCTGCGGCAGCGAGAAGGAAGGCGAAGTCTATGAAGCCTAGGGAGGAGGATGTTAGCCAATTGGCTGATCATTTGTTAAGTTCTTCGCTGTAGAGTAGTTAGTGCTGATAATGATCCACCTTCTCAATATTTAGAGATCATTAAGTGATATTTGGCCTGGTGGGGTACATACTTTAGTATGGTAACCCCACCAAAATTAAGGTACCTCGGCAAGAACGGGAGGCTGATTTTAGCTGCAAATCAGTGACGGGGGACTGTGGGAGGGGGACTGTCCCGAGTCAAGTGGTGCTATGATTAGTATCCTAAATCTCTTCCCTGTAGCAAACAATGGCAACCATGAGGCTGAATCACGCAAATGGCAATCATGAGGCTATACAGAAAGTCGATACGTGGTTGCGTCTACCTAACGCCAGGGCTCTGAGTCCAATAGAGGCCTGAAAAGGCATATCCTCGTAACCCCAGCGCTAGACTAACTCCCATGCTTCTAGCAGCATAGACCTGGAGTGAAAAACGAAGCTATATACATGCAACAGGCGTGGGCGGGCGGGACGAAAGAATGCTATGACTCTGAAAGAGATCAATTCGAATGAAGAGTCAAATGCAGATAGAAGCCAGCTACTTATGCTGCTTCCTAATGAGCTACCTCCCCTGTAGAGGACACGTATTCCAACATTCCAACCAAGGCCTGAAACGATATAAGCGATATTAAGGCCTACTAACCCCCTGTCATGCAGGCGTGAACACTGCATCAAGTAAGAGACGCCGCACAAAGTTGTTCTTGCTTTCGCATCGAACAAAATCAGGGGTGCTACGTCTTGCCCAAAATTCAAGGGATTATGTCAATGGAAGAACAATGATCGACGACCCTAATTTTCTTGACGACCTAGCGCATACTTTTGGTTCCCACCGCACGCGACTCAGCTGGAGATTTGCTGTCGTGGCAGCATCTCGGAAAGAATTACTAGACGTCCTAACTCCAGAAAAGCTCGAGCCACGACGAGCCCTCAATTGCCCACGCATAGAATTTGTTTTCACTGGTCAAGGTGCACAATGGTATGCCATGGGTGTTGAGTTGGTTGGTCGATATGAGGTATTCAGGAATACCTTACTCTCTGCAGATACTCACTTCAAAAGCCTTGACGCCTCTTGGTCAATCCTAGGTGAATGCATTCAACGCGCAACTGATCCGCCTAGTAGTGCTAATGATTAGCAGACGAGCTAAATAGACCTGCAGAGAAATCTCGCGTCAATTCTGCGGCAATTGGTCAGCCACTGTGCACAGCATTGCAAATAGCTCTAGTGGCCTTACTGGAAGTCTGGAATACTAGACCTCTGTCGGTCACAGGTCATTCCAGTGGCGAAATTGCAGCCGCATATGCATGTGGAGCTATCACGTTTGAGGCCGCTTTGACAATCTCTTACTATCGAGGCTATCTGGCCAGGGCTTTGTTGGAAAAGGGGAAGCTTCGCGGTGCAATGATAGCTGTAGGCCTATCAGAAGCTGAGACAGAAGACATCATTGCCCAAATACCGGAAGGAAGAGATAAAGCTGTAATTGCCTGTGTCAACAGCCCAAGAAGCGTTACTGTCTCTGGTGATCGAACCGCTGTCCTTGACTTGCAGTCTATGCTCGAGGCCCGTCAGGTCTTCGTCCGCAAGCTGGCGGTTACCACCGCCTACCACTCTCATCACATGGAAGTTGTTGCCAACAGCTACCTAGCTGAACTGCAGAAACTCCCGGGTCCAAATTCAAAGGTCAACACTGGGGTCGCTTTCTATTCCTCGGTGACTGGTGAAACGATGGACTGCAGCCAGCTTGATGCTGCTTACTGGGTCAAAAACATGGTCTCCCAAGTTCGATTCTCTAAATGACTCCAAACCCTCTGCCGAATTCCCAATGCGAGTGGAAAGGGGGCCGGAACCGGGAGTCATTCCAGCTGGACGAAGCCTGCTGTAGACACACTCCTTGAAGTTGGACCGCATTCTGGTCTAGCCCGGTTCGTGAAGCAGAATCTTGTAGACATCGGTGAAACCAAGATCATGTGCGTGACTTGCCTCGTTCGTGCCCAGAACACTGTTCAGACGATGTTGAGCGCCGCATCAAGTCTCACAGTATACGGCTACCCAGTGAATCTGAAAGCTGTTAACTTCGAGAGTGCTGAACATCGTCCGCGAGTATTAGTCGACTTGCCCTCCTATGCTTGGGACCACTCCATCGGTTACTGGCACGAATCTCGGTTTAGCCTGGATTACCGTAAGCGCTCAGCACCACGGCATCCCCTATTAGGTGCACCATCTTCAGATTTCAACGCTCTGGAGCCCAGTTGTAGGAACATCATTCGAGCCTCTGAGATTCCATGGATTCGCGGCCACGTCATTCAGTCAAACATCGTGTATCCAGCAGCTGGATACATCTCAATGGCCATTGAAGCTTCGTTGCAAAGTGGTCAGTTGAATGGACGGTCACAAGCTATACGCACTTACAGATTCAGAGATGTCAACGTCAATAGCATGCTTTTGATCCCAGACGATGCTGCTGGAGTTGAAACGGTCCTCTCTCTACGACCTTACAACCATAGCGCACGAAGCTCTTCTGATGAATGGGACGGATTCCGGATATTCTCCTATACTAACAGCGAAGGATGAAATGAACACTGTCGTGGCTTGGTCGGTGTGGAATACCACAATGCAGTTTCAGAAGTGGAAGGAGATCGCGAGATTGAGCTCAAAAAAGGGAGTCACTGCGAGAAGCTCGAAACTGCGAGGGTGCAATGCCAAGATTTTATCGATCCTACGCAGATCTATGAAGACTTACATGCTGTTGGGTTGGAGTTTCGGGACAACTTCAGATGTATCAAAGACGCTCGGTCTCGTTCACATCAGTCGCTGGGAACTATTTGCATTCCCGATACTGCATCACTTATGCCGAACAAGCTTCAAATTCCGCATGTACTCCACCCGGCCACATTGGATGCTTGCATGCAGATGACGTCCGTTGCTCTCGTGAAAGCTGGTGCTCTGCACTCTCCGATGGTGCCGACATTTACCAAAGAACTTCGCATATCGCATGATGTGCCCAAGGAGCCCGGGAATAAGTTGCTTGTTCATTGTTCTAGTACTGTGGTAGGGAAGCGCTCCTCGACGTCCTCAATATCTGCTACTCATTCAACTGAAGCGGTTGCTCAGCTACCGTCTCTGGAGATCAAAGATTTGTCTGCACGGCGATCAGGGCAGGTGCTGAAGCAGCGGCTGGGGACCGAAAGATATGCCACAAGCTCCAGTGGGAGCCTCTTGGAGATGATCGGGACGGTGGTTGTGACCTCAGTAGTCAAAAACAGACTGCACTGACCCCGCCGATTGCTACCAATGACACAGCATTCCCAGCCCGCCCACCAGTCACCTTGATCCAGCCTATGAATCAAGATTCATCTTTTGATGCCGTTTTTTCCGTTTTGGCAACCTATCTGGGCGCGAGCCTGGCGGATACGTCTTTGAATGTCGAAGATATAGCGACCGCCGGTCTAGATGGCAAGATATGTGTTTTTCTCGCTGAAATGGTCAGGCCAATGCTACACACCTGCACGGAGTCTCAGTGGCTTTCTATTCGAGCCATGCTATCTTCTGCCAGTCAGGTTCTCTGGATCACCTTTGGGGGTGCCGTGGACATCAGCTCACCCGGCGCTAGCCTCATCACTGGATTAGCGCGATCCTCGCGATCCGACAACGAAAGCCTTCGCCTTGTCACCTTGGATATCGACTCCTATGATGTCAACCCCGAGAAAACCGGGAAGGCGATAATCGATCTTCTGGACAAGTCGTTCACAGCCGCGGCCGGGATGTCTGTGCCTTTCGAAGTCGAGTTTATTGAAAGGGGAGGTCGTCTGCTACTTCCTCGCCTTGTTGAAGATTCAACATTGCAAAAGTATCTGACAGCCAGCACTACACTGTCGGAACCTGAGCTAGGACTCCAACCATTCTTTCAGGCCGATCGGGTCTCTAGTCTGAAGGTATCAACACCAGGCTTGTTAGATAGCCTACGTTTCGTCGAAGACGCATCGGCATCGCTACCCCTTGCAGCAAAGGAGTTGAAGATGAGTCCTCGCGCTTTCGGCGTCAATTTTCGGGACGTCATGATATCTCTAGGTCAGCTAGAAGAGTCTTCTCTTATGTCTAGCGAGCACACTGGCGTTGTCACAGATGTCGGCATCGACCTCCAAACCCAATTTCACGTCGGTGACCGCATATGTGCTTGGGGGGGTAATGCGTACGCCAGCTCCGTTCGGGTCACTGGCCAGGCTGCCCATCGCATACCGGATGATATGAGTTTCGAAATGGCAGCTTCGATACCAATTGTGTATGCTACGGTGTACAATGCTTTGGTTCACTTAGCGAGATTGCGTGAAGGAGAAAGAGTCCTCATTCATTCGGCTGCCGGGGGGGTAGGTCAAGCAGCTGTCATGCTCGCGCAACACCTTGGTGCCGTCATCTTCGTGGCTGTTGGCAGCAATGATAAGAAAGCGCTCTTAATGGACAAGTACGGCGTCGCTGAAGATCACATTTTTTCGAGCAGGCAGATGAATTTTGTTGAGGGCATAGCAAGGCTCACCCATGGCAAAGGTGTCGATGTGGCTCTGAGTTCAATCGCCGGGGAGGCTCTTCACGGGACCTGCAAATGCGTGGCGAAGATGGGCCGTTTTATTGAGATCGGCAAACGTGATATCCTGGCTAACACGCGTCTAGATATGGACATGTTTAATCGCAATATCATCTTCGCCTCGGTAGACCTCACGATTGTGTTTGAGAACGACCCTGATCTTGCACATCGCATACTGGGGGAGGTATTCCGACTTCTTGGCAAGGGTGTCGTAAAGCTGGTCCAGCCTTTGAATATGTTTCCACTCTCAAAAATCGAGAATGCTTTCAGATTGATTCAGTCGGGTAAGCATCTTGGAAAGGTTGTTCTAAAGGCCGATATGGACACTGAAGTCAAGGTATGTGTCCACAAAGACACAATTCCCTTCTTTCAGCTGATCACCGTCCGGCAGGTTCTACCGAGACCACCTGAAGGTGCAGTGTTCAGAGATAATGCTTCATATTCGGTTGTAGGCGGCTTGGGCGGTTTGGGCCGCGCAATTTGCACTTGGATGGCGCGTAAAAAGTGCAAAAATATTGTCCTCATCTCCCGTTCTGGCATGAAGAGTCCGGAGGCCCAAAACTTGGTGGAAGAGCTCGCGGTAATGGGTGTGAAGCTGAAAATGTATGCCTGTGACGTTAGCAATGCGGACCAGCTCGAACAGACTTTGAACTTTGAAGTTGTACTCCGGGGAGATGCCTCTGATTCGAGGGGTGATTCAATCAGCCATGGTCATCAGAGTAAGTGGCATTGGACCTAGCTTCACACAAGACTTGTCGCTGACAACAAAAGGACTCTCTCATCAACAAGATGTCCCTGACGGATTACGAGGATGCCCTTCGTCCCAAAGTAAGGGGCACCATAAACTTGCACCAGCAACTTCCATCTTCTCTCGACTTCTTCATCCTTCTCTCGTCATGCGCCGGTATCATCGGCAACGATGGTCAAGCAAACTACGCATCGGCATGCACCTTTCAGGACGCCTTTGCGCGCTACCGCACACGTCTCGGCATGCCAAGTCGTTGTCTGGACCTGGGTATGATCGACGGCGCAGGTTACGTGAGTGAGAACCTCAATGTGCTACGGTTTCTCACGGCGCAGGGGTGGCAACCCGTCAGATTACCCGAGTTCTTCGCTTTGCTCGACTATGCCATCACGCAACCGATCCATTCTGTTGACGACAGCCAATTCATCGTTGGACTAACTGGCCTAGACCAAGAAAATCCTCCCCGAAATCTCCTAGACGCGAAGTTCGGTTACCTTCGGGAAAGACGAGGCGCCAATTGAGGACAGCGAGGAAATTGCATAATAATTCTGTCTCAGATATTGACCGTAGCCGACGTCTGGTAGTAATCAAAGCTCCAGTTACTTGAAGACCGTTTGATTTGAAGCTATCAAGACCTGGCGTCAAAACGATTGCCAATGCATGACTCATAATCTTGGCGTGTGTAGCCTAGAAGACACCATTCCATAGTACGATCAATCAAGTAAGTCAATAGTAAGCTCAGCGGGACTGAAGTCTCTTCAAAGCCGCAGTGTCCTATATGTGGTTCTGTCCCGTCAATACATCTGTACCTGCATCCAGTTGAAATGCCCCTATGAGCTACCAGGACCTGTGACCCTCGACTCTCCTGTTTCAGCTGTACACTAGTCAGTCCAACTGTGTCGCTGACCCAAGGCTGCGGATACAGAGCTTCCAAAAAGTAGCATTATTCGCGCAGCTTCCGTAAAGCTTGTCTACGGGATACAGGAAGGCGTCAAAAACCGGGGTACAGAAGGTGAAAAGTGCAGCTGTGAAACGCGTGTGAAGAAGGACTGCGTGGTGACCAAAAGGCCTGGACTCTCCCTTGTTAGTCTAATAACAAGTGGACTGAGACAGGGTCAATCGATGTTGCAACAGTGAGAACGGAAGCTATGGATTGAATGTGTCAGTCAAATCGAGGCAAGTCCTTGGCGGTCACAACTACCTGCTTAAGCCTTCGTAGCCACTACCCCTTTCTCCTCGGCCACGACCTCCTTCTCATTTTCCACAAACCTAATGATGGAGTTGTTTGTCACAAGTACTTCAAGACGCGCCTCACAATCCCTCGTTCTCGCAATCTCATTCTCACAATCTCATTCTCGCAATCTCATTCTCGCAATCTCATTCTTGCAATCTCATTTTCCATGTCATGTTTCCATTGATTAACACGCTCACCGTCCTTAAAGATCTAGACCCCTATATATCATCATCGCCACATCAAAAGACCCACCTTGTGGTATCGGCAGCCCATGCGATTCCAGCTGTCTTGGCGGTCTGTCCAGCTTCTTTTTCACCCAGTTGCGGAACTTTTTGATGCCAGGGTGGGAGAATCCCCGCGCGTCCGGACGCATGACAGGAGAGGCTTTCTTTTTTGTCGTAGGCCTGGCGCAACACTCCACGAGATTCCACGACTGGGTTCAATTTCCTTTCGTTGAATGGCGTCAAAACAGCTTAGTCGGGTGAGCCGACGACAGCGACATGGATACCTATGCGAGAAGGACGTACGGTGTAGGGATGGGACAGGGCCCAGAAGAATGAATCCTGCCTTGGATGGTAATACTCTTTGTAAAGAAAAATTGTGCGAAAATGAACAGAAAGGGAGCCGATACAAAATCTCGAGGCGACTCGGTCTGCTCTTTGCTCTTATGCTCGAAGGAAACGACGACAATTTTCATTCTTTCTACACAGTAACTCAAACTGCTGAACAAGCTCATTCCTCTATTCTAGCTCAGAGGATGGAGCCTAGTGCTCAGAGGGAGCGAAGAGCTATTGCATCTTGACGGTCTAGTCACAGGGAAGATACGCTCAAGCTGTCCCAGGATAACGCTTCTAGCAGTTATCATTGATTGTCGACTTGTCTTGAGGGCCGCATGATCGAAAATATGTAGGCGACGGGCATCAGGAATCGGCACGACGACAACGACGTCGACCGATCTTCTGATCTAATACGAACATGCAAAGCCTGTGTGTCGATCTAACAAGGCCGTACACACGTTGCGTTGAACCGTGTTGCATCTGAACTGGCAGGGTGTGTGCATTTTCATGCTTGCGCTCGCTGAGCTTCTGCCTGCGGAGCTTACTTACCATTAGTGCCTCCCTTTTATGACTACCGGCCTGGTGTGCTCGCATTCGCTTACTTCTCCCTCAATGTCCACTTCTTCGAGAATAAGGTCAGCGCACGGTCAGTGCTACAGCGTAGCCAGGCTACGATGTATCGAGCTTTGTCCGACTCCCCTCGACCCCATCAGCGACCTTGGGCGTGAGCAAAGGAGCAAACACCACAGAGCTCCGAGCTGGATCAAGGCCCTTTATGCTGGGGATTCGCTGGTCTTGGACATTGCATACTACCATCTCCATCTTCTAACGATGCGTTAACTAAAAGCTAAAGTGGCTACTGGGCGAAGAGAGATGAAGTTCAGTGGAGAGGCAGCTGTGCCGGAAATCTTATGAAATTGGTACATTACATTGTTTTATTGAATCTATTAATCCATATGAAGGCATTTACGAACTTACATATCGCGACCCTGATGCATGTTTGTGTACGATACTCTAGAGGTACGAGAGCGCTTGGCGGCTTCCAAGAGCCGGGACGAGGGAAGGCGGAAGGCGGAAGGGAAGAGGTTCTAGAAGGGATCAGCGTATCATTAACCTTGTTAGGGGCAGAATGCGATGATATCCGATTGTCAGCCCGGTTAGCGGCACGCTAAAATACAACAGTACTTAAGTAAATTAAGGTAGTGACTGACTTACGGAGTACTTTGCCGTCGTTCCGTGATACCTCGGTCCGAACGGGGGCGGGGGGGGAAGGGGGGAAGGGGAATAAAGGATGATGCCTTTAGCTCGGCTGTTATAATTATTAAAAGTATTCATAACACAACTGAAAGATAAAGTCTTCTTTTCAAGTAAAGTACGAGTAACTTAGTAGACTGGGACTCCCTTGTCCTGACCTGATTCGCGGGTACAAAGGGCATCGTAGCTCACCGCAACCTTCATCAAAGTGCCGCTAGGTCCATCCCTATTCCCCAAATGTTACTGTCTTGATAATACAACAATCATTTACTATGTATGGCACTCCTACATGATTCACAATCACCCTCTTTCCAATTTGTAGTCGAGTCATGATTCATCTTCCATCCTTTATCTCCTGCTCAGACACTTACCCGTGTCCAATACGATGCTTACACGCATCTGGCAAGGCTCGGCAATGTCTTTCATTGGTCGTAGCATCTGTTTCCACCCCACCAACCACGGGCACGAGCCACCCACCATGCCACTCTGCCACTCTGCCGTTACTTTGCTAAACTCCCTGCACCTATGTAGCATTCTGCATGGGATCCTCCAGCAACGCCTTTTCGTTCAAATGTGCGCGCTCGCCGTGGCCCATGATGTGCTTTCTTTTTCATACTCAACCTCTCCACCTTTTTTGCCTCCTGTCATCCTTGTCGCATCATGTCGTTCCAGCTGCCCACGAACAGCCTGTCGCAAGCTGACCTTCAAGCGTCCAATAAGAGCCCGGTTTATGTGGCCGTGGCGGTTGGTTTCGTGCTTGCTACTGGCGCCGTCATACTCCGCTGTCTAGCCCGGCACAAGTCTCAAGCTACTTTCGGATGGGATGATTACACCATCCTTTTTGCTTTGGTGGGGCTTCCTGCGCTTTACTTAGCACAGTCCTAGTATATTGCGGAGGCGCTAAAGTGCGAAAAAGTTTCTCCTTTATGGCCTCGACATCTCTAGCGTTGTATCTGCGGCCAAGTATGGACTGGGTCAACATCTTCCCGCCGTAATCTCGACTGTTGTTCCTTTCCAGAAAGTCTGTCTTCTCGATGATCCGGTCACCACCGCACCCTGAGACTACTAGACTAACAAAAGATTAGGTGGCAATAGTAAACATCACGCTCTGGCTAGCCACAGCGGGCGCGACAAAAGCATCCCTTCTGTTACTCTATCACCGGCTCTTCTCTCCATCCAAGCCTTTTCGCTTGTCTGTGCGTATTGGTGCCGCGCTTGTTTTCTGCCAATGGTTTAGTCTCACTTGCGTAGCCATCTTTCAATGCATACCGGTTGCGGCCTTCTGGAACCACGAAATTCAGGATGCGAAATGCATCGATCTGCCTCGTTTCACCATCATCAACGGCGTCCTAAACCTCTTGACGGACGTGCTGATTCTCTGCCTTCCGATCCCGATGGTTTGGGGCCTGAACTCCACCAAGGCTCAGAAGGTCACACTGACCGGGATTTTCCTACTCGGAATTTTGTATGTTGCCTGGCTCTAAGACTTAGCGCTCATCATAGCTGACTACCATGCAGCGTATGTGTCATCTCAATCATCCGGATTAGTAAACTCGCGGTGGTGAATTACGATGACCCAACATGGCGTCTTGTGGACGTATACCTCTGGACTACCTTGGAAGACAGCGTAGGTATAACGTCGGCTTGTCTTCCCACTCTTCGTGAGTATATAGTCCACCTTACCTTTCGATCACTGTAAAGCTAAAGCCGTCCAAGGACCCCTTTTTGGACGTTCATTTGCCAGTGCATCAAGGACCGATTCCTCTCCCAAGAAGGACAACGGGTCCGCCTCTCAGCGAGCCGCCAAAGCTCAATTTACTCGCCTTTTTGAGGAGTCGGCGCCGGAAGCTGCGGCCTCAGGTCCTACCAAAGGGGAAGAAGACGTCTGGACGAGCCCCGACCTAGCAGCAGGCAACCAACTTCACGCCATGGATAACGCCCCAGCAAGACCGAAAAATGGTATGAACTCTAGTATTCGGATGGAAGATCAGCACCAGCTATCCAGCAGTACACGTAGAGCCAATTATGAATAAGGATGCAGAATTGTCGCTCTCTATGAATGTGTTTATGGCTACCAAGAGTTCAATCCGGATCTGGGGTTGAATGGGCGAGAGGCAATATACAGGAGTACCATGTGAACTGTTAGAGATAGAATGTGGAGTAATACAAATGTCTTCGCTACAGCTGAGAGGTAGGGCCACACTTTTTGGGCCTCGAAACTAGCAACTGGGGGACTCGGAAAATATCTGATATCTACAGAATTGTGGTGAATGAACCCCCGAAAGTCAGGAAGGCTAGAGTATCGGTACCAATCTATCGCTTAATCCAAATGGAAGAAGATATCCGTTCTTCAATAGTCTCAGGTAGATGTTTGTCTTTTACGAGTTTCCTAGGCTCATGGTGTCGTCTGTCTCATGTTTAAAGGTATGGCTAGATACATCCGGCATTGCTTAGCCATGTGCCGGACTTCAAAAGCCGATCTTATGCGTCACTGGTTCCATTCTAAGCTCCAAAACCGATCGGACCCAAGATCGTCTTCTACGCTTTCCTGGAGCTCCGCCGATATCTTTCCCCCCGCACGATCGTATCTATTCGACGAAGAGACGAGAAATACTTTGATGACACATTTACAGTCTTTGATCAGAGCTACCAGTGAGTTCATAAAGCCGTGAGCGTCTCCCCTTATTCGATCCACTCGATCCAAAAGGATGTGCACATCCGTACCTGAGAACAAATCGAGAAGCTCAAGCAGTACGTCGAATGGCACCTCGGCCTGGGTATCGCGCCAAGCCGGGTCGGAAATCCTCTGAGCTAGATGCTGATATCGTGCTTCGTCACGGAGGATAGAAGGTTTTGCTTCTAAAAGCTGAGAAATGAAGCTCGACAGAATGACGTGCGCGGGGACATCCTTTTCCATGAAGATATGGTCTTGGCAAAAAGCGAAGATTACGATCTGCTTTCGAGCACGTTGCTGTGCAACAAGCTGGAAAACAGCAGGGGATAGCCAGCTATAGTCTGATCCCGTGACGGCCGTCCTACCGTGCAGTAACATCATGCATGAAGCGCGCGACGCATCCCACGCGCTGTAAGACTCTTCTTGTACAAGGCGGTCAAAGTTGAAACTTTGGAGCCGTTGAACATTTGCGAAAGCAGCTTCAACTTCCGCACTGTATTGTGCGAGGACGTGATTGGGGTTACGATTGGTCTCTGGCAGTAGTTTCTCCTTCAGCAAGCCCAGATTTCGACGCTCGTTTTGTCTGTGCGAAGCTGAACCGGAAGAATTCGAGTCAGCTAGTGGTGGAATTGTAGATATTGCAAACTTACCCTCAATGCTATCCCTGACTTCATCGAGGCCATTCCTGACATCCTTGACACCACTTTGCACTTGAAACAGTCGCTGACTGTCAAGCATGGCCCTTTCCTTTTCGATCTCGGTGACAGCTTTCGTGATTGCTGCTATCTTTAAGTCAACACCAAGCTGCGGTGGTTTCGCGATGGCCTCGAGTATTCTTCGATACGTGGGTCGTGAGTAGTAGAGAGTAACTTCCCGAGCAAATTCAATGCCTAATTTGTATACATTGGTGATATATATCTTCATTGAATCAGAAGAATGGACTTCTCGTAGTGAATTAGCTCGGGAGAATTCCCGCTGTAGATCCAACAGTGCCTTATCGATGTGTTCTTCTTTCCTTTGTTTGTTTACACCGACCTGAATTCGTCAGCAAAAAGCATTCCAATCTTTGTGAAAGGACTAACAACGAGAAGTAAAGACAAGACCGAATACGCAGCACCCCCAAACTGCTGGTCAGCGCCTTGCATGATCTCCACTATTCCAGAGTAGGCCTGTAGGAAACTCGAGAAATTGTTGGCAAAGGTGACTGTTGATTTCCCAAGTTTTGCGATAGTCTGCTGGAGTTCTGCGTGTCTTTCCTGACTTCTTGTTCCCTGGTTCAAGGCGTCTGACAACACTCGTGTCAATGAGTCCAAGTCTGCCGTCTCGATGAACTGCTGTTCTTTCACAGTCAGAGTCTTCTCAAGATTGTGTCGGAACTCTTTGTTCGACTGCGCCTCCTCGGCAAGCTTATACAATGATCTATATAGATAAGCGCGTCTCATAGAGCAGAGAAAGAGATATCCTACGGATTCGCTTTGGTGTCTTTTGCCCAAAAATCGCGCCATCGGGAAGTGGAAGAAACAGCTTCGAGCGACGGTTGAAGTTTCGGCATTTCGAATGATATAAAATCAGGCAAGCTAGAGTCTGACCGATCTGAGCATTTTTCTTTGATCTGAAAAAGACCCTTTTGGGGACTTTGTACTGGCATTGATTACATAATAATATCTCCAATCACTGGACTCCCGAGGTCTGACGAGGCTGCGGGCCACACCGTCGAATCCCCGGAACCCGGCTGTTGAGAGGAAGTCGAAGAATATCTTGTTTGAAAATTTTCAAAAAATTGTCACTCTGGGTTCGTCGCGCTTTCAGCCCCTGATCGTGTGGTCCTTCACACTGCATGCTGACTGCATGGTAGACTGCCGAATCACTGGCCAGTTTCGCCAGCTAAGCTTACTCAATTACCAAGGGTAAATCATAGGGCCAATCAAGCAAAAGGATGCATAGCTACAGCAATGTACAGCCTATAATTGATTTGCGTGATCCGTCACATCCGCGACAAGACTCAGCACTAATGCAAGACTCGCCTTGAGATGGTGAGATAAGAAAGAGCTCGTTATGATTCCACCAATCATCATCCTATCTGGCCAACACTCGTTCATCTGCAACCCACATTTGCATACGCACCAAGTTTTTTGCAATCTCACTTGGAACCTACTTCTAGTAAGTTTTGACCCGTACATCAAAGCAAGAAGCGGAGAGACGAACTACAGAAACAACAGATTACTCTAGCCGGTATACTTCCCACTGAGTTGTTAGATCCAATACTCCGTGGCTCAGACCGACCTCTAAGGCCCTCTTTTTTTGTAAGAAAGGTTTTGTATCCACATAATTTAGCCGGCGGCGAGGCAAGGTTGGCAATACCGATCACACCTCGTCCTATCCACAGCCGCACTGCTACGTACCACAGTTGCGCGATATCGGTGATACCTCAAAAAGTGTGGGTAGCACTGAAAGCTGATGTGCTATATTTGAAAAGATTAGAGACCCATATACTTAAAAAGATTAGAGGCTCACACCCATTTCTCAAAAGTCTTTCAGTCGCTGTTGGTACCATCGGACGTAGCCGCTACAAACTCGCATCGAAATGGCAGCCAACCCAAAAATAACAGAATTGGAACAAAAGTACATTGAGCTCCTTGAGAAGAAAGTTGCGAGACTGGAGATCGAGGCAGGCAGCAAATATGGAAAGCCTGCGTCTCCAGTAAGTCAACGCAAACTCGTGGCAGAGTAGCAAGTAATTTTGAACTACCACAGTCCAGGAAAAATTCAACATCTTCTACTACCGCGGTAAATGGTGACGTCTCCGAGACTGTTAGTACTTGAAACCACAAATAGATAGATGCTAGATTGATATACTACAAGCTAATGTGGTGGCAAGTCTAAGCCCAAAGTGACAACAGCGGAAGGATCGTCCACTGTCGAGCCTAGAATTTCGCAACGCATCCGCTTTCAGGACAGGAAGTACAACAAAGAAGGATATGCCGAGGAGTCAGATGGTACCCCTACGATTAAAGAGGGTAAAGAAAAGACCGAGACGACAGCGCATGCTATGACGGTGTTGCGAGCCTACGATAGTAACAACAAGTATGATTACTCTGTGATCTTTATCGATGACAAGAGTCTCCGTGCTTTATTGCTCCATGCTCTAGCCCATGATCCCTGGACAAGCCTCCGGACGACGACTCTATCTTTCGTCAGCATGTTTGAGTCCATTGTCCACAATTGGTCTTTGTTGAGCGATTTGGCCTCCAACGACCCAAATAAATCCGTGGTATCCAACCTTCGCAACGAGCTTCAAACCGGAGGTACTTCTCCTGCGAGCAACTCAGGCTGGGTGCTGGCCCCTCTGGTAGCCGCCGGCAGTCTGGAGAAAGCCGTAGCTGATCTACAAGTACTGTTGGACGAGGTCCGCAGGACTCCGGGATTAGAATCATATTTCAAGGGCGTCCGTGAAATGCAGGAAAATACAAAAACAGTATCCTTCGAATATATGTGGACGATTTTCCCGCCAGGGGAGTTGGTGTTTTCCACTGCGTTCATGGAGCGTCCTCAAGCCTTCATTGTCAAATGGTGCTCGAGCAGTTACATGAGGGAGGGAAGCAGTAAAAAGTGGATTCTTGAGTGCTGGACCTATGATTGGAATGGAACCCATTTCAATCGGGTTCCAGTTGAGTTCTCCTTCGAAGATTTTAAAGGCACCAAGTCAATCACCTCTCTGACCTGCTATCCTTTAAAGTTTCATCGGGAAAGCTCAGACGATGCCAATAGCGCCAGCAATACGACCTCCGGAAATTCAATGGAACAAAGGCTAATGAAGCGTGGGAAAAGGTTTCGCGAGCTCTGTTTGAAGAAGAAGGGTCGGCAGATATACGATTATCAAGGAGATCTTCTTGAAAGAGGTACTGGAGTTCGCAGAATCGTCAGCAGGCACAATGTAAGCTACATGTGGTACCGGCTCGTTGGCGAATCTAATGTACGAAAGGATGATGACCATGAGTCGAAGTCCTCGAGTAGTTTAGCTTCTCCCCGTCATCGCTCAGAAACAAAGGCGGTGACAACATCAAGAAAGCAAAGGGTATGTATTCAGCTTGCTCCAGAATAGCTATGCTTCACACCGTTCGCTCCTGACAGGCACGGATAGATCAAGAGAGAACGTGTCATGGTGGATTTTGACTCTTACATTCAGCACGGTCCATCCTTCACCAATTTTCCTCACATGGGAGACATCGTATTTGTCGATGATGATTATGATGAAACATATGACGTCAGCTCTACCAACGATAGATTGAAGGAGAACCAAAAGCTACACTATGACGACGTGACCACCGCCGCTGGCTGGGAGCCGACACAGCTGCTCATATGTCCACCTCGAGTTCTAGGGTACCATCTCAGAGGAAAACGATGGGTAGAGCTCGATGTCGATAACGTAAGAGATATCGAGAATCTAAAGGACAGGACCTCCTTCGACCAATTAGAGCTTAATAGGCAACAGAAAAATTTGATTGAGGCGCTTGTCACATGTCATACGAGTGGCTCGGAGAATAACAACCGCGCGATGAACGATTTCTCGCAGGGAAAAGGCAATGGCTTGGTGATACTTTTGCATGGTAGGGACCTTTATAGCTCAACACCAGGGTATACTTGCTGACGTTACCAAAGGGCCACCAGTAATACGAAGTTCCATTCTCCTTTGTTCTCTACACCTTCATTAATCCTTGGATACTGACTTGACCTTACTTTTGTGCAGGGCGTAGGCAAGACCTTGACAGCAGGTGAGTCCTGTCAACTGCTCCCGCACCACCCGAGAACTGTCGACATTTGGCTAATAGTACTAGAGAGTGTCGCCGAAGCGAGCGGAAAGCCACTACTCGCCGTCAGCGTGTCTGACATTGGCTTGAATCCTACGGAGGTGGAGGGTAACCTTCAGCGGCACTTTGAGCTAGCTGTAACTTGGCGTGCTGTCATGCTTTTGTAAGCCGATCACACCTCCGTATCCTCCACTCAGACTTGCTGATCACTCAAAAAGCGACGAAGCAGATGTGTTTCTGGAGTCTCGATCCAGCAACACAGCCAATCTAGACAGAAATGCATTAGTGTCCAGTGAGACCTCCGAAGCAAACTGTAGTACGACATACCAGCTTCGTCTCCCTAACATGTGATCATAGTTCTTCTACGTGTCCTCGAATACTACGACGGAATCCTGATCCTGACCACGAATCGAATCCGCACGTTCGACATAGCCGTCCAGTCGCGCGTAAACTTCGCCATAAGATACAAAGATCTCGATAATAAACAGAAGAAATCCATCTCCAAGAACTTCATTGAGCAACTCACGGACGACAACACGCGTGACC
Source organism: Evernia prunastri (assembly GCA_003184365.1). Taxonomy (NCBI): domain Eukaryota; kingdom Fungi; phylum Ascomycota; class Lecanoromycetes; order Lecanorales; family Parmeliaceae; genus Evernia; species Evernia prunastri. Next base: position 130,523 of record NKYR01000101.1, read on the forward strand.
AGCAAGAACTGTTGGCCTGGCTGGACGACGCAGAAGAACACGACGGCTCTCCCTTCAAAGACCTCAACGGGCGCCAGATCCGAAACGTACTGTTCTCGGCCGCCTCGATCGCGCGAGGTGATAGTGACAAGAGACTGAAATTGGATCACATCAAGAAGATACTGAAGGAAACGATCAATTTCCAAAATGATATCGAGTACATGGTGCAGATGGCGCGGGGGGCCGCGGAGGTTGCCTATTCCAAGAAATGAGTCGGGGGATCCGGTTTTGTGAAGAGGCTTCAGGAGATCCAACATCTACCTCAACAACCGTGTTGTAATGATCGTTTATAGCGTGTAAGATCACCTATTCTAATAAATGAGTCGGGGAATCCGGTTTTGTGAAGAGGCTTCAGGAGATTCAACATCTACCTCAACAACCGTGTCGTAATTATCATTTATAGCGTCTAAGATCAATCTGCCAGGTCATTGCCTTCCACATCTTCCCGCAGAACAAGTAGTCTCCCCAGTCTCTCCAATCGACCACGGTGCCTAACAAATTGCGTTTACCACGGGACTTTCAACGTCTCGAGTGTCTCCACGGTGACCATATGGGCTTACAGGTAACATCTAATTTAGCCGAGCTAAAACACCCACCTCTACACTCGTCCCTCTTCGAAGCTTTCCGAACTGTCGGACTTGTCAGCTTTGACCAGTCGGTGCAGTCTCAAAGGGAAGGGAAGGTCCCAAGATTTGTGTAGTTGAAGACTCTGTTATATGGCTTGAAGCGCGGAAAAGATGCAAATGTTGTTACTCGAGGTAAATATCATGATTATATTGATTCCTAGCTGTCAGATCGAAGGAGTGCAACCCAACTACCGCTCAAACCGTGCATGACCCCTCGGTCCTAACGAGCGGTGCTGATCCTGCACCCGGAGCTCCTGTTCTCCACCTCAGCATCGTCAGCGAGTGTTTCTGGAAGGTGAACAACCCCTTCCCATCCCATCTGCTCTCTTTCGCCACGACCTCTTGATCATTTCCACCCACGTTGGTCACCCACACCCCGCTGCCAGTCACCGTCCAAACGATCACCTCGCCCGCCTTCAACCCCTTGAGTTCCGTCTTCCAACCCCTATCTTCATGGACGGTCACAACGACAACATTGCACCAACCGTCTTCATCCACGCAGGCGCTGACGTCCAGCCAGGCCACATCCCTCATGGTCCCTATCCACTTCGGCTCCGTCTCGCCATCGTAGGCGTCACATTTGACCCAGGCGCTCACCCGATCGCCTCTCATGTACTTGGAGAAGAGCCAAAGCGGCCACCAGATCGTCTGCTTCACCAAGCCCTTCTCGCTCGTCAGGAGCGGGCCGAGCACGTTGACGGCTTGCGCGAGACAGGCCATCCCGAGTTTGTCACTCTGTCTCACGAACACGTTCAACCAGACGCCCACGGCCAGGGCGTCGCTGAGGGTGTACTTTTCTTCGCCACCCTTCTCGCCCTCCGCGCGCACCGGGTTCCAGACGTTCCATTCGTCGAAGCAGATCTTGGGCCTCCAGGTTGGATCGCTGATGTCCACTTTGTTGGCGATCAAGGCGGCATCGATAAGCGAGGAGGTGGTCTCGATGGCTTTCTCGGCGGCGAGGGGAGCGATAGCGTTAGGGACGTGCTTGTGAGAGATGGTGTAGATGTGGATGCTGTGCATGTCTACAAGTGGAGTTTTGGCGAATGGCGAAAAGTGATCCGCGATGGGCTGTAGGCAGTGGTGGAGGACGTGGGAGTCCCAAAGAGTGCCTGCTAGGCCGTCGGACCCACCAAGGATGAGCTTGATGGAGGGGTCGAGGAGTTTGAGGGCTGGTGATCCAATCGTCAGCAAAGATCGAGGCTGGAATGCCTGACGGGGGAAGAAGTTTGGAACCAAAAACGAGAAGTTGCGTACCTTTGGCCCACGATAAGGCTTGCTGGGCGTACTGCTGCGGAGTCATCTGATTGATTTGCCAATCTGCCCACATTTCATTTCCTAGTCCCCAGTATTTGACCTAGAGGTCGTTTAGTTCAGTGACAGAACAAACAGAGGTCGAAAGGTTGCCTGAGAAAAGCAAGTGCGTACAGATAGTCACGAACTTACATTGTAAGGCTCAGGGTGGCCGTTCTTCCGGCGCAGATTAGCGTAGCGGTGTTTCTTGTGCCGTTACAGTATTCGACCCATGCCAGAGCTGACAGAAGAATTAGTGTCGGATGCTAATGATGTATGCAGCGGACAAGTACCTTCGTCAAGAGTTCCTGGTCCCAAATTAGCGCTATGCCTAGTTCAAGAATAACAGTGACATACCTGTGCCGAAATTCAGACAGATGTAAGGCTCGGTACCCATCACCTCGCACCATTTCATGAACTCATCAGTGCCGAACTGATTGGTCTCTGTAGTGACCCATGCTAACTCAGGCCTTCATGAACATTTAGCTTTTTGCGGCGAAGGAACTGAAGCAGCACAGGAGGAGTGTCTGCTCACCTTGACGGTCGATCTTCTTTGGGCCCAATGCCATCCATCCAATGATAGGTCGCACAGAAGTTGCCTCCAGGATACCTTACCACAGGCATCTCCAATTCCTTCAACGCCTCACGTACGTCTTTGCGAAAACCACTCTCATCTGAAAGTGGGTTACCGGGATCATAGATGCCTCCGTAAACGCAACGTCCCATATGCTCGGTGAAGCCACTGTATATTAATCGATCGATCTTCGAGAGACGCTGGGAAGGATCTATGGTTACCGAGGGAGTCTCCTCATCAGACACTCTGGTGAAGGTGGCCATGGTTGGAATAATTGATTTGAGGGTACCGGGTTTTGAGGTTGGGAATCGATCCCTTATTTATGTCTGGATTTGACTCACAGAGTAATAGCAATGGGGAGCATTTGTTGACGAGTTGCGTTGGCAGATATGTGCTGGGAATGAAGATGTGCGTGAGCTAGATATGCCGGCGACGCTTTGCCACAATAGGGGTGAGAATTGTTAACACTTGTATCGCGCATGATATTTCCGGTATCAGGTGAGTCTCGTGCTATTTCCGATGGCCGTGAAGAAAGAGTCTTGGTGGTGGCAAATCCGGAAGTACTTGTCAGCAAGGAGCTATACATACAATCATTGCGCGCTAATAAGATAGCTCTTCATCCGCTCTCGTCCCTTCCCGAGCCATAGCATAATTTGGTTTTTCCAAAGCCATAGCAAATTTTCTCGTTGTATGCCCCACCTGCAAGGCATATGAGGCTAAGTGGCTAAGATTATGGTTTCGAGATGTGGAACTCCGCGGGTATAGTTAGAAACTGCAGAGCAGAGCAGAGCAGAACAGAGCAGCCATGTGCGAGTCAACATGCATGATAGCTTTCTCAAAACAGAGCCTGTGCCCGATTTGTGGATATCCTTGTGGGGAGATGTTCGCCTCTAATCAAGGTGTATGCCTTAGCCAAGCAGGTCAAAATCCAGCCAAGGTGGCAAATTCCAAGGGCAGCGGTCTTCCCGGAACCTCGGGAGCTAGGGAATGCCTACCAGCTGCTGAGCTGGCTGGAATAATCGCCACTCCATCCCACACAACATAACAATGACAGTCAGGAATGAATGGATGGGATTAAACCCGCAACGTGGGGGAGGTAATTCAAATAAGAGGATAGCTGAATCGTAAAAGTGTATCATCAGTCCCATCCCAACGGTATCTGGCCTTCTGGGATCTTTTTTGATGAATCGGTAAGAAATGTGATTCGTGAATAGCATCATTATCAGACGCTGAAGCCGAAAGGACCAATATTAAATCCTTGCCAACGTCTTCCGACGCCTGACTGGCTGATTGCAGGTCGAGGTAGCTTGTAGAAATTCCATCCTATTGGCTCTTCCCATTCCGAGTGCGGGGCTCATGATGCGGGGCAATGCAGGGTTTCCATACTTTCATGCCCCAGCGTCCGCCGAGGTGCATCCGCAAATATATGCATCACCTGCTATCAGACCCTTTACCATCCCCCCTTCGTTTGCAGCCTCCAAAATCAGACACCTGCAGTAGCATCCCTTTCTCAACCTATTACAGTATGCAAACAATCCGTTGGTGGTCGACGAAGTGGCAAAACAGGTCCGTACATTTGGATGGTAGCCATTGCCCGACCGCGTACTGGACATACTAGCAAGGCTATTGCTGTACCTGCATCTGAGTCTGAGTATGGCGACTATCCGATCTTGACTATGATATGCAGGGTCCACGTCTCTCTTCCGAGGAATACCACGGGACCATAAGCTCCGCGGAGATAATATTCAACGCTGAACTGAGCAAGGTATGGCTCTCATTGACTGGATTTTAAGTCGGTGGGGTTTGAACGCCAAGATTTCTTTTTCTAGCTCCAGTTTAAAGCGGCACGCGGCTTTCACCACGCTTTCCCCGAAACGGGGCTATCCACCTTAGCCTCCCGTCAATTTATCCACCTGGCATCCAGCGCGTCATTGACTTTTACGCTCTTTGTTTGATATGGGCATATCCAATCGCATAAGTCTCAACCGTCATGACATCGCCCTCCCTCAAAACATGGACACCACTGCACGAGTAAAATCAGAGCTCATCGCCCCCATCCCGACTCCACACTGGGGCGCCCAGACCGGAGCCTCCTTCACCGTCCGTGCAACCACCACCATCAATTCCCTTCCCCAGCCCGTGCTCGACGCCCTCCTTCACACCACCACCTGGCCGCAATGGAACAACTTCGTCCCCCGCGCCTCCGTCTCCAACCTCTCCCCGGACGCCCCTGAGCCCGGTCTCCTGCAGCCCGGCACTTTGTTCACAGAACACGTCGACATGGCCGGTCGGGGCAGGTCGACCACTGTCAAGATGAAACTGCTCATGACGACGCTCGACGAGATGGATGAGCCGGGGAGGAAAGGTTTCAGGGTGGTGTGGCTGGGCAAGGGTTATCCGGACTGGGCGTTGAGGTCGGAGAGGGTGCATGAGATTTATGAAGAGGGAGCGGGGGGGACGGTCTATGATGTTTATGAGACTTTTAGTGGGCCTTTGGCGTGGGCTGTCAAGTTTTTCGTGGGGGGTACGCTTGTGAAGAGGTTTGGGCAGTGGAATGGTGAGTTGGGGGCGTTTGTGGAAGGGAGAAAATGAGGGGGTTCGTTTACCAGTGCAATTGCGTCTTGGTAAGCGGATACTATCCGAAGAATAGATCGAGGCGCGGCCTTGAGCCGTGATGAATACGTGGTAAGAGGGTGTAGCAGAAGATTTGCAAGAACAAATCTCAATCCTTGCCGGACGAGGCTCTCTTGCTGTCTACTTGTGCACATCTATGTGGAAACCGCCGTGGACGAGTCAACTATATGCATCGAGAATCAATATTGGCTCCATACAAGGAAGGGAAGTTGAGGAAAAGTTTGTCGGAGCAACGTGCCTAAGCTTCTACTAATGATCTCGCTCTTCATGCCCGACTCTAGCTACACCCTCTGACTTTGAAAAGATTTTCAGGGGTCAAACCATGAGTAAAGACAGGACGGCCACAGAAGTGTGCCAATTAAGCAGCGCTCGTTGTCGGATCCATCCCGAACCCAACATGGTTGCTGTCTCTCACATAGCCCTCTGCACGCATGATCCGTCAACATACACCCTAAGAACAAGACGCACGCATTCTAGGAATTCCAGGACCAACGCAATTAAGTCCGGGTCGTAACCCACGAGAGGCAGCACAGTAAAGACAGTATGGCTTTACGCATCAGCCGAACACACACGACAGACCCTCGAGCTCGCCCACCTTCCAGGGTTTCGATCCCTCACCGGCGGTGGTCCCGGCGCCGTCTGCCCGAGTTTGAACTGCTACCGCCATGCCCGCGACTGCTACCAGCTCCACTGTAGCTGGAATTGAAACCGTAGTCCGCGGCGTCGGATCTCTCCTCCCCAGGCGTAACGGCAAAAGCGGAGTAACGACCTGGCGGCGGGAGCTCGTGTCGACGGCTCCTCGAATGGGGAGTAGTCCCCTCCGTCACTCTATTCCCATAGCAGTCCCTTTGGCCGTCATCGGGAGTACTCCTGCGACGCTGTTAACATCTCCGGTAGGAGGTGAGAGCCTTATCACGTACGATCGATATCTTTCGTGTGTGTTGTATTCGTCCATGGCTCTCGCATGATCACGAAAGCCACTCCTCGCGCTTCTGTAATGACTGTGCGCCTCTGGCAAGCTGTGTTGAGCGAAGGGGTGATTGTCCTCAAAATCTGTTCGGAGACGGCCGTTTCTGCACAGACATAAATATGAATCTAACAGTTTGGCGAGAGACAACTTACTCCCGGGCCGCGTCTCCCCAATCCAGTGCAAAGGGGGAGAGATGGGCGTGCTGGGTTGGAAGTAGACCCTTGGTACTATGCTTGTAGTATGTCTTTTCTTCAAGGGGCCGTTCTCTGATTTCGGCATCGTGACGCCCGTGTGCGGCTGTATAGTCTGCGCTTGCTCTGTTCCTACGTACGGTACTCACATCATAGGCGGCATAAGCTACGGCTCTTTCACTACCATCGGGGAAGCTTGGTTGACCCCGGCGATGCCTCCCATTGATCATTCGTTCTTCTGTTCCATAAAGTTGAGCATGATTGTGGTCGTATTCCTCTTCCGTAGAATCTGGAGGGGGGTGTGTCGAATCGAACCATGCCAGATCTTGGGTGCGATGCGATCGGCGAGGCGCTTCTGCACGGAGTCGGTCCTCGCGTAGCTCATCGTCACGTTGGCTTTTCCGATCACGGCGACTCGTCACCGAGTTCCAGCCATTATCCGCCATGATCAGGGAGAGCTCCGAAGAGGTTTCCAACAAGGTTTGGAGATGGCGAAGGTTTGGTGTGCAATAATGTATGGGAAAAAAGCAACAAGTACGAATGAAATGCTGGTTTTTGGAGCTTTAAATGTCGACCAAGACCTCTTCGAAGTGTTATAAGGTCAGTATCGTAGTTCAGTCAATTCGTTGCACTCGGTGAAGAGGAGTCGCGAAGTTAGTATAGTTGAATGAGACACACTAAAAAGTCACGAGGGGTTCTTTGACAAATGGCAGTGGTCGCTTTTAGCGGAGCAATACCAGATATGAAGAAAGACAAACATATCGCTGTCCAATTGTATCTAATCTCAACATTCATTGGCCCAAATCTCACGGGTTGGAGATGGTCACGTTCACTGGAGTTGTGGGGTTCTGCGCTTCATGTGAACAGGAAAACGGGTCACTTCAAGATAGCGAACACGGAGGCCAATCACCGCTTGGAGAAAATAAGTGTTGGAAACGCGTCCGAGCGCTACGATAAGTCAATGAAATGTGTTATCAGGGGTTCCGGGTTTATGGTTGGTTGCGAGAAGATGAACGATCACACGCTGGATCTTCTTTAACCGCGGTAGTGAATCCGTCAAGGCGCAAAGGTCGGTAGTTGAAGCCGTACCACTGGACTCCAAGTCCCTCAGAATCGAGGAGACATGATTTAAATCGGAGTCAGCCATCAACTGCGACCCTTTACCCACTGTGACAGAACCAGGACGAGATACAGTCACTTATCAAATTATGATGCTCCTGGTAGAAGTGGTTTGCTTTCTTGAGCTTACAATTATTCATCTCCGAAGTGACTTTTGCTTCCTTGGACTACAGATAGCTAGCAAATGGTTCCTTAACAAGAATTCTTGAATCTTCGACATCCAGGTAAATCCCTTGCCTCAAATAGAACGTAATACCTACTCACATACTGCTATTCATGAATTAAGGCTCAATGTTTGGGCTTCAGGCCTATGTTTAACATGAAGATCAACATAATAAAGTACGCAGTTGTCATGGTTCCAGCTCACAACACCATGACTCCTCTACCTGGCCGAATCGGGCCTAGCGCGGCTTGGCCCTGCCCACAAATATCGGCCTTCTGCCATCATTAGATCTTTATAGCTATTATTCCGTTCATACCGGAATCAATGCATTCAGCTACACCTCCAGTCCCTGACAGCAGTCATCTCTGGGCATCGCCGAGCCTTCGCAGCTTTAACACTTTGCGGTCCTGGTGTTTCATGGGTAATAACTCCAATTAAATTTAGTAACGGGTGATCTGGAAATGAAGTGATCCAAATCATGAAGGTACCTATCACCGTACTGTACCTTTCCTGCAAGCAAGCACGTAAGCGGGTCGATCTTGCCAATGGGAGTTCTTTCCTATTCCGTGACTCTAGCCGTTACCCTAACCTTTACAAGTTAGCTTCGCTTGATGCCAAAGGCGCGTGACTCTCATCCACATCAACACTTTATCACTTCACTGCGCAAACACAACACAAGCCTCTTCTCACTCACATTGCCACCGAGATCTCCCCTCTATTCTTCATTAACTGGCTTCAAAGCCTTCTCTTCTCTCTGCCGTTCCCTTTGCCAACTTCGTACCCGCTCATCATGTCAGGTCACAGCCCCCTAGAACAACTTTTGCCAGAGGTTCAACGACATATCCTGCTACAAACGGATTCATTTGTTACTCTACACGCCCTCATCCTCGCATCACCACGTATATTTCAAGTCTTTCTACAGAACAAGAAGGCCACGCTCTCAGCGGTGGCGCGTCGGCAATTCGACTCGACTGCGATAGAAGCAGCGCTAGCCGTCGAGGAGTTACATCAACTTGAACCTCCTCCGTTTTCAAGGAACACAGTTCTCAGGTTTTTTGATTTGAACAGTGATAAGCTGTACGGATCTCACGATTCCGTCCTTCCACTTCCTGTCTCGAACAAATTAGGCAAGCTCGACAGAACGGTCTTGTTCTTTATCGAGGATTATTCGCAGAACACCCTTCCCATCTTAGCGCAGCTTGGGAAATCAAAGCCTCGCAACATCAAGACCGAGTACAAACACAACCGCCAGGCGCCAAAATTGGAACTTTCGAGAGGCGAGTCGAAGCGCCTCCGCCGAGCCTTTTGCCGATTCGAGACCTACCGCCAACTATTCAGCCGGTGCTCAGCTGACCTCAACCACGATCTAAGACAGTGTCCCTTTGAGCCATCCTTGACGGTTTATGAACAAGCAGAGATGTTCTTCCAAAATACACCAGCATATCTAGCGGCCGAGGTCGCCTGTGTCAGAGACTACCTGCATCGCCGGTTGCGAGGCGTGCTAGATCGAGTAGAAAACGAGATTGTACAAGAGGCACAAGCTGGATGTCCACATCCCAAGGATCAGAACGAGGCCTATGACTGGCTTTGGGATAATGGAAAGCCCTATCAATTCTTGGGAGACGATATGCACTACTTGGGCTACAACGGGAAAGACAGACAGAGTCTCCTCATTGAACACTTGCTGTCACTTGGGTTGCCTTATATCCGCAGGATACTAGAGTCCGCTGGCGGTGAGCGCCAAGGCCTTCTTTTCCTCCGTGATTTCCGCTGTTATGCTCAAGACGAAAGAGATTTTATCACAGCAGCTCTCGGTCTCGATCCTTTGGGCAGCATTGGCCAAGAACGATACGAGCGATTGGACATGGGCATAGACTGCTGTTTAGACGAGAGCAGTAAGTTGGATCTGCCTCCGGGCTGGCTTTGGGCACATGCCCGAGACTACTACCACGGGCTTGTGGATGTGGATGCTAAAGGGTTGAGGGACTGGGGTTATGTCTTCTGGGATCGGGAACGGCTTCAGAAGGCAGGGATTCTGGATCTAGAGTAAGGGTTCCCCAGTGTCTCTACACAGAGCGTGATGCTGACTTTCGTATAGTCCACACCAAGTAAGGCGCATTAGTTTTAGCGACTATCGTGCAAACGACAAGCCAAGTGTCCAAGAGCGCTGGTTCGGCCCGAGACCCTCCCTCCCTGGTTACGAATCCCAAGATGAAGAGATAAGGGAGGAATGGGAGAAAGAGAAACAAGAGAAACAAGAGGAGCAAGAGGAACGGGAGGAACAAGAGGAACAAGAAAGACAGGAGAGACAAAGAGAAGTGGATGAACAAGCTGGACAAGAATAAGACACGAGCGACCGGGAAAAGGCTGTCATTCACTGAGGCTGTCATTCACTGAGGCTGTCATTCACCGAGACATACCGTGTAATCTACATAGCCCTGCATAGTGCCAACTGTTCCCATTTCCATCTCCGATGCCTCTTTTCCCAAAGACCACAGCTACTCGTGAGGTATAATGCTTTCATGCTTCGGTCAGAAAGACCAATTTGCCCATCAATGATACCCGCACCTGGAACGCTTCGAGTGATACCTTGGCCCGAATGCCTGCTGCAAAGTTTCCCGTTCGCTGACCGCTCTGAGCAGGCAAATGAGAAAGACGTACGTAGCGAAGACGATTTCTCAGCCTTCTTTCTGCCGCTGTAGTCCCTGGGCCAACCTAGCATCGTTTTACACTACCATACGCCCGAGAGCGTCCAGGCCCCCCATCTACTCCTGTCTTCTCAAGCTGTCCGGGCCAGTAGAGCCGCGAGCTCTTGGGTGGTTTCACTGTCGGGCACCTCAAAGCATATTGCGACGTCTGATACTGATATCAAAGCTGGTTTTTTGTAGCCATTACATTCATACTCTATCTAAACGTAACACCTCGCATGTCCTACAGCGCCTTGACAACAACAAATGCATGCTTCCGTACCTATCTAGCACAACAACCCAGTTCGTGTCCACACAAGGAGGCCGCTATATTCCAGCGAGAGATGCCTTTGCAATGATCGCTAACCCACAAACAAAGCAAGAAGTACCATTTTTGTGAGTTCATCTTCGGAATCCGGTCCGCACTCCTCCTTTCCAGGGAGATCTCCTCCTCAGCGACGCCCATACCCATCATCGGCGTACCCGCCATTGTCCTCCGGGAGCGTATTGAGCCGGTCGCAGTAAGTGCCAGATGGTGGGAGGCCATGCCTTCGGCTCCGGGTATGGGGTCTGGTATCGTGCACCGGGCTATTTTCGTAGCAATCTACCGTGTCCCCATTCCTAGTGTCTCTGCCTTCTTTCAGTATTCCACGGTCCACTAAGCGTCGTGGCCTGCAATACGTATGATCGGTATCTCCGGTGCTGGGCATGGTCAGCTTGAACTTGGCGGTGTTCCTCATAGGCTCTGTCCGCGCTTCTCCAGTGTTCCCGTTGATCCTCCAAATCGTGGTATTCGTACCCATTCTCCAGAAGTCTTTGTCGATTGATCGCGTTACTAGGACATCAGCTCGACTCTCAGTTGGGCACAAGGTAGCTTACTGATGGTTGGGATATTCCCGTGCTCTAGCAAGTGGTAAGAGAGCCTCGTGGTGACGCGGAAGCAAACTGCCTGAGGTATGGTCGTAGTATTGGGTCTGCTCGCGATCAAGTTCTTGATATCCTGCGCTGGCGGAGTTGAAAACGTCGTTATAAGCTTCTCTTGTTCTATCTCTCGGCTGGTTGCTGCGAGTATATTCCCGATGCATTCTGGCTCTCTCACTTTTACGAGGGAAGTGAGCGCTGCCAGTATGGTGTCCGTCGACTAGGTTTTCTTCCTCTCCATAAAGTTCTGCGTGATGGCGGGTGAAGTCGTCTTCTGAGCCTGAAGGATAAGGAACCCTTTGCCGGAAAGAATCAAGGTCTTGGGTACGGTTGGGTAGATCAGGGCCCCTTTCGCGGCGGCCTCTTTCGCTGAAACCATGATTGCGCCTCATGTTGGAGTTCGGTATTCTCGGGACGGTTTAGTGAGGAACTCGGATCAAGGAGAGCGTGACTGACGAATACTTATCTGAAGGAAGGGTAGAGGCTAAAAGAGTGAACAACATCCAAATTTAACACATATGACGATAAGCGCTCGTGATTAAATTCAGCATTTTCCAGAGAGTGAAGCTAGTGATCGCAGTCCGTTCAACTAAAGGTAGGTGGACCTCAAGCTCCGGCTCTCCATCAGCCAGTCATTCGGTACCATCTACGGGTGGGCCATTGATCCGCTTTTCGGCCTGTCTGTATCTCCGTTCTGAAGAGAACATCCATTCCCATTGGCTACCTCATGTGATCGTGCTGTAGGAACTGAATACAATTTGTATACTTTTGAAATCAATAGCAATGACCACCGATCGAGTCTTGAAAAGTTGAAGGCATCCTCCAACTTGTACGGAACTCTGCCATTCTTTTCGACCTTTTGAAATCCTGGATCCATTACGCTGCGGGCGCGGGATGGAGCATGAGCCAAGCATCTGCGCAGAGAGTGACAGGGGTGAGCAAGATCATTTCATCACTGAGCTCGGCTTTAACACATAGTCAAACAAATGGATGTTAGTGGTTAAGGGAAGTAGTATGAGGGGGAACTTCTTCGCTTTTCGCAGGTCACCGGGCGAAGAAAGCGTTAAATGCCTCTGGATCCCACTAACCTTTTTAGGTTAGAGTTGCTCCCGCCTCCTGCAATGCAAAGAAAAGCGCCCGTGACTCTAAGAATTGCCCACCCAATTTACAACGCGTGTTCAACATACACAACAGTCACAACGCACCCTCCATCCTCCGCTTGCAACAGTCCGCTTCGGCCACTTCGTAGCTGAGACTCTCCCACACTCTCTACCTTCTCCGAGCTTCTTCATCAAAGCCATGTCAAAAGACTGCGCCTTAGAGCTGCTCTCGCCTGAGGTCCAATACCAAATTCTCCTGCATATAGATTGCCTTGATACTGTATACGCAATCGTTTGTGCGTCACCTCGACTTTATCAAGTCTTTCGAATCAACAGAGAAACTATTCTGTCAACAATTGTGCTATGTCAGTTTCACCCAGCCGTGCAGCCCGAAGCTACCGCTATTGCCAAGCTGGAGCAAACCCGGCGTCAGTCAAATCGAGACGCACAGTCACAGCGGCATGCCGCAGTGAGCTTCTGTGAAATGTTTCCACATCAAATTCACCGATGGTGTGATACGAATGTCTCAGGCCTCGTGTCGACAGATCTGTGCAGGCTTAATGGTACTACTAAATTCTTCGTTGATGATTATACTCGAAATACACTTCCCATACTGGACCAGCTAGGAAATTCCCAGGATCTTGATATTTTGCCAGAATACAGCCACACCTCCTATACCCAGCTCTCATCCACGGAAACTGGGAGACTTCAAAGGGCCTTCTGTCGATTCGAGCTCTACAGGCTCCTCTTCTCTCGGTGTTCACAGGATCTACTTCACGGCTTCCACAAATGCATCCCACTTTCGCCGGTAACGGCTACAGAGCAGGCAAGATTGTTTCTTCAAGGCTTGCCCTTGTTCCAAATCACCGAGATAGCGTGCATTAGAGATTACTTGTTCCGTCGCTTACGCGGTATCTACGACAAATTGGAGAACGAAGCTGTGTCGAGTTTGCCAGTCGAGGCTTTGACTTTTGCAGCATCGGACGAAATAGCCATGTGGCGATCACCATTCTACCTGTTCACTACCCATGCTCGACACCGACAAGAAGACCACTTGGAGCACCTTCTTTCGTTAGGACTACCTTACATTCGCCGGGTACTTGAATCAACTTGCGATAGCCAGAGAGACCTATTCCTTCATTATCGCCGTGGCTCTGTTGTTGGTCACCTGGAGAGCGACTTCCTCTCTCGAGCGCTTCAGTGCTTGGGCATCAACCGAAACGGCATTCGTGATTACAAGCCTTGGCCGTATATTGAGAACCACTTTACCCCGGAATGTGATGGTAGCGGGTGCTCAGAGCTTCCTCAAGGCTGGCTATGGGGCCATCATAAAGGAGAGCCATCAATGATGATCAGTCGCGTGGATAAGCACTTGAGGGACTGGGGCTACGTGTTCTGGGATTATGAAAGGCTTCGAAAGTCTGGAATTTTGCGTCGAGGGTGAGTCACTCAAATCTCTGCTCCTTGATGGTTGGGCTGACCCGTGTGCAGCGAGCACGAAATGAAGAGGATCCGCTTTTCAGACTACCACGGCCCAGAAAAGCTCAGTGTCGAGCAGCGCTTGCATCGTCTATATCCTTCAGCCAATGACACTGGGTATGGAAGCGACGGCCTGGAAGATTTACCAGAACTAAGTGAGGAGGAGAGTGTCTCCTCGCAGGAAGATACATTGGACTCGGACGAAGATGAGTTGCAAGGAAGTCCTTGAAGATAATGGATATTCGGCGGGTTCCCACGCACTGTCGTTATCAAGCAACATTTTCCGTGTCAAAACCGCCAGCGATGATAAAAGATACCACGATAATTACTATCATAGCTCACCTAGAATACAAAAGTCCAAATATGATCATTCACACCACTCTCCGCTTGATATGACCCCATGGAATGCGTTGCTGACAAGCTAGATAACTTCAAGGCAAATATTACTGTTTAGATTATTTTAGCTTACAGCAAAGCACGTGAATCTACCACATAATCCTTCTGACACTTCAAACCCTCGGTCTCTGGCGAACTTTGTGCTAATAGAACTTAGGTCCGCGAGCAGGAAAGCCAACATGAACGAATATCTACCCATGATACCCACAGATGCTGCCCCTGCAGAGAACGCTCTCAGATGAGAGTGGTTTCTTGAGCTCATCGACTCTGCCAATTCTCGTTCAAGCCCTTAGACCCTGAGCTTTTCGCGCCTGTGCACGAAGCTGTATCAGGGTGTCTGCGGCACGGAATCAATATCGGTCCTCAGCATCTCAATGCTCGCGTGCGTCTGTCGGAAAGAGCACATTTCTCCGGTGGATCTAATCTGGCGTCAGCGGCGCTCGCTCCATCATATGTCCATCGTATCATTCACACGCGGTACGCGCAAACGAGCTTGCAGCCTTTCAACTCCCTGATGTACCTCCTCGCTTTCTCTACACAGAAAACATAGGCCTCGCTCATTACAGACAAGATAGAATTGGGGGGAAAAGAGAGAGAGAGAGAGAGAAACAGAACTACATCAGCAAGGCTTTCCTTCTTATCGAACTCGAGAATAAAGGTTATAGTAGTCTTTGAAGAAATCTTTGGTATTCATCATCCTGAGTGCTACTTCGTCAACCAACTTTCCTTTCGCCGAGCACATCAGCACCAGTACATGATGCTGCGTTCGCATCTTCTGACATCCGAAACCTTGGCAGACTGTTGGCAAGGTTACACTTTGATGTCTATTCTTTGATGCTGTCCTTTGATACTGTCCGGTCTCCACAATGGCGACTGTCCATAATATACATGCGTAAAGCCATTTCACTCTCACGAGTACTCTGGGCAGCTAGTATCTTCCCCATATTGTGCCATCCACGGAAAGACGTACTTGAGAACATCGATGGTGTTTTTGCAGGATAATGCTCCAATCACAAACCCGAGGTACGGCGCCGAATTTCTACCAGGAGAGCATATGAGCATTCAGTGCCAAGGGGAGTGACTCAAACTATATCAAACCCGAAGGTCAATATCAATTCACATTCATTCTGTATGGCATGAAAGATAATCAGTGTGCTGCGGAGTAAACCAGAGTGCGCAATACAAGGACTTATGTCACGCGTCACCCAACCGAAGTGGGTTACCTCTTTACCATTCGCCCTTGATTCCTAGAGTGGCAAGTGTTAATTGTACAAGCGGTTGATGTTTAATTACCGACTTGTCAGCCATTGGCTTGGAAGCAAAACGCCGCAAAGCAAGATTTTCGGCACCCTCGGAGCTTGGTGTGAACCGCTGGCCGGCTGCCTATGTCTCAAATATCTTATGGCCAGATGAACCAAACGGGCTTTGTGCTCCGTGCAACTGCTGGCGCCTTCGGACCTAATACACGGGATCAGTGCGCCCTTTTCGTATCCACCAAAACCCTCAGCGACCTGGCCTCGAACCTTCCATCCCCTCATTTGCTTGGATACCTTCTGCTCTTCTGGGTTTTCAAATAAATCAATCCCGGACCGACACGATCCAGGACATCGAGCGCATCGAGCCTCTGCAGTTCTGATCGTAAAATACCCTAGTGTAAAGATGGCAGAATCCTCTTTCATCATCCTCCTACTTGGAGTCTCCGCAGATTTTCGCGTTCACAGCATTAGATCCAGCTTTTTCTTAACGTTTACTCGTGCCGTTGCTGCCAGAGACGCATTTCGTGGCAACTCTGTTATACATCACCCATGCTAGGTTGACCTTTAAATCAGATTTCTGTAAGCCATACTTTCGATTGATGGCATGCTACTGTGTTTCGAGAAGGGTTCCTTGACGCTTGGAGTAAGCCATAAAATACCAAGACCACTAAATCATTTCCCGACTCCACTCTTCTTGTTACGAGATCTTTGAACTACCATTACTGATAAGTGCAATATGACATAGCTAGTGCTCTCATCCTCCTGGTACGAGGACCAAGTTATGCCTTACATGGTAGATCTCTGCTTCTGCTGAGGATTGCGGGTTTGTCCAAGGGTTTGTCCAAGTGTTATTCTCGGTCAATGTAGCATGGCCGTGCAGCAATGGTTCTGGGTCCTACTACTTCCTATAACGATAGTCTGCGCGCTTCGCTATGATCCATCCCAGACCGCATACAATACAAACACTAATCAGACTGCTCATGATCCAATCGACTACTGGGGTCAATGGGAGAACCATACGTTCAATCCATCTCCTTCGAATTGGAGATTGCCTTTTTATACGGTCTTGCTTGATCGATTTGTGAATGGGGACCCCAAGAATGATGACGCAAATGGGACACAATTCGAACATGATGTAACGCAGACCCAATTACGCCACGGTGGTGACATCAAAGGGCTGCAGGATAGCTTAGACTACCTGCAGGGTATGGGAATAAAAGTTCGACTCACTGCATGTTCTCACAATTTGGTGACTTTGTTGACTAGATGCAGGTGCTGTACCTCGCAGGCAGCCCGCATATCAACGTCCCTTGGGCAGCAGATGGATACAGTCCCCTTGATTTCACACTTCTTGACCATCATCTTGGAACCATAGCTGAGTGGCAGGCAGCAATCGCGGAAATACACCAACGGGGAATGTACATCATGCTAGATAACACCATGTCCACGTGAGTTCGCACCGCCTACCGCTTGACATCAAACTGAATCTAGATGATGGCTCAGGATGGGAGACTTGATTGGTTTCGAGGGCTACCTGAATGTTTCGACTCCTTTTGATAGAAGAGAACATAATGCGCTCTGGAAGGGCGATCGGAGATATAATGATTTCGCATTTGGAAACAAGGAGCTACCCCATTGCGACTATCCACGATTCTATGGCGATGATGGCAAGCAGGTGCTGAATTTGAGCAGCGAGCTAATAGGCTGTCGAGATTCGGAATTCGATCAGTATGGAGAAGTTGCAGCCTTTGGCAACTACCCCGAATGGTACGTTTACGTTATGAAGAGATCTTATTTCAAATTTGTCCTCAGCCATGCTGAGAGTGCCGGCCTACCCTCGTGGGGGACATTCACGGGCTCGGCGCTCAGGGCCGCATCTCAATTGACCAAGCTGACTTCAATCATCAAGGCAACGTCAACTGTCAAAATTTGCGTTTGTTCAAGACCGATTGCGCGAGTGGAAACCGGAAGTACTCAGCAAACTAGAGCGCTTCTCTTGTATAACCTTGGCGATGTTGGACATCGACGGCTTTCGTATAGATAAAGGACTTACCATAACCGTTGATGCCCAAGCGCATTGGTCTGACTCCATCAGAGCATGTGCGAAACGATTCGGCAAGAACAATTTCTACATAAGTGGTGAGCACATTTCCAAACGATGTCTTATCAGAGCGTGGAACCGTCAGAGGCGTAAGACATGAGCAGAGCGCATAGTTATATTGCTCCAGACTCCGTCTGACGAGATGCCTCAGAAGAAGCACTGACTGAATGATTTGCGCAGGCGAAGTTGTGGCTGGAAACACCTTTGGATCCGTGTATATTGGCAGAGGAAGGACGCCAGATGATTATGTTGAGAATATCACAGAGGCCGTGATGTTGACAAATACTTCTGATCCACAGTATTTCATACGAGATGAAGGCCTTAGTGCATTTGACGGTGTAGCTTTTCATTATACAGTGTATAGATTTTTGTCCCGCTTTCTGGGTCTGGATGGAACATTTGGCGCGGAAGGAGACCCTCCTGAGGTTAGCTGGATCGGTTTTTGGGAGACTATACTATCAACCAATGACATGATAAACGCTAATGACGGTACAACGTTTGACCCCAGGCACATGTATGGGGTTACCAATCAGGATGTCTTCCGCTGGCCGACGATCAGGAATGGCATTGAAAAACAGTTACTTGGGTATTTCATCGTGGCGCTACTATTACCTGGGATACCAACCCTGGTTTGGGGAGAAGAGCAGGTATGTACAATCTCTTAGAGTAAGATTTGCAAGCCGGATCGCAGCGCATTTGTTGACTCCGAGATCTCTGATAGGCGTTCTATGTACTAGATAGTACCAATGCCAACTATGTTTTTGGAAGGTCTCCCATGAGCTCGGCGCAGGCATGGGGCATGCATGGGTGCTACAACGTCGCAATCGGGAATTCGAAATATTACGAATGGCCGATAGAAGCCGGACTGCATGGATGCCAAGATGAGTGGGTCAATCTTGACCACCGCGACCCTTCTCATCCAGTCCGCAATTTCATAAAGAGTACTCATGATATGCGAGAGAATTATCCTGTCTTCCAGGATGGCTTCTCTCTTCAACTGTTATCGAATCACACCTATCAGATCTTCCTACCAGGGAGCAACCACACATCCACAGAGACCGGACTCTGGAGCATGGAGCGAGCAGGCAACCTGGCCATCCAGCAGAATCTCACCCAGGTTGCCTGGCTGGTATACACCAACGAAAACCATACGACGGACAACAGTTTCAATTGCACTGATGATAGAAGTGCGCTTGTTTCGCCTTTCCCCGCTGGATCTACTGTGAAGAACACGTATTTTCCATACGAAGAGTATACTTTGGAGGAGTCAAGCATCATGATGAGTAGGTCCTTTCACCGCCGCAACATCAAGATCTCCGGGCTTAGAACCGCCGTCCAGAAGCTAGCAGTTACAGCTCGCTAACAATCTCAAACAGACCAGAACGCGAGCCAAATGAAGGGGTGCTTGTCGCAAATACAACTTCCTGCCTGGGGATTCAAGGCCTTTATTCTCAAGAGTGATTACAAAGACCCTTCCCCGGTCATCACCAGATTTCTGCCTGGCCACGACACTCGCATGCTGTCAGCTCCATCGATTCCAATTGAGTTTCACTTTTCGACTCCTATGGATTGTCAACAGATCTCAAATAACTTACAGATCAATTCTACCACGTCTAATGGCAGCACTCCTCAGCTTGATTCTACCAGCGTACGTTGTGAGAATGTTAGTAATTTGGATGCCACCATGTCGCCCCAGTCTGGAACGATCAACACTACGTGGTCATTCGCTGCCATGTTGATTAATGTCTACGACGGTATTCACCAACTCAGCATCAACAACGTCAGTACTGCCGCAGACAGAGACGTGACCACGAATTCATACGACCATTTCCTGCTCCGCGTTGGTCAAAGTGACAACCCAATGGTGTTCCCCAAATCCGCCAACTACAGCAACAGCCTGCTATACAAAAATGCAGACAACAGTCTCTACGTATCACACAAAGCTGCAGGTGGAGACATGTTCCGTTACTCTTTGAACTTTGGTACCACCTACAGTGACTGGGAGAACTACAATACTGATGAAAATCCCAATACCACCCTGACACCGAAGATCTGGTCGGGTACCAAGCTTCAAGACTGGAATGGGGAGCACGTTCTTGTTCAGTATTGGAGTCGCCTTCTCGGAAGCAGTGATCATGTCCAGCAAGCTGATTTAGGCATCGGGTCCCGCCAGCGGCAATTTCCCCACGCTTTTCTCGAGGGTGTGTTCAATCAGCATGGTTATGATCAAGGAGTCATTAATCAAATGCACATGGAGAAATCCAATATCTGGAGTTTTGATTTCGTTCACGAATGGCCAACGCAGGTCTCCGTGAATATATGGGGTATCAATCCAGATGGCCAACCAGACCAGACAAGGGTCTATGGAGATATTGATGGTGACTACGTACTGGATCGGATTCCTCTTTCTTCACTGATCAATAACGTCATCAACATTACCGATCCGCCGCCATCTCCATTTCTTGGCTGGCAAATAACCCTGAACGACGCTGACTACAGATTTCAGTTGAAACCCATCGGTTCCCGCTGGTATCAGTTAGCTCTCTACATCATCCTCTTGTTAATACCTGTACTGACCGGCGCTGCGGCTGTCTGGGCCTTCATGAGATCGTTCTACGGCGTGAAGCTTAACGAATTTGGCATAGTATCAAAGAAAGAGCTGGAGATAGGCAGTTTGCGTCAACTTTTCAAGCGGAAAAAAGCGCAAGGTCCACAAGACAGTTTCGATGAACCTCAGATTTCACCGGTCAAGCCATCTGACATTGGTATACCACACGAGTTCAGACAGGCAAGACAATTCGTACCGCTTGCGAGCCCGGCGACTCCGAGCATTCCAAAACGACTCACAGTCCTGATCGCAACGATGGAATATGAGATAGAAGACTGGGGCATCAAAGTTAAGATTGGTGGACTGGGTGTTATGTCTTCCTTAATGGGCAAAAATCTCAAACACCAAAGTCTAATATGGGTAATCCCTTGGTGAGTGTCGCACCCTAAGTCTGGGTAATTGTACTCACCGCGCTCTCAGCATTGGCGACGTCAAGTATCCCACTGACCGTCCAGCGGAAAGTATAGCCATAAAAGTGCTAGGTAACATGTATGAGATCAAGACTCAATACCATACTGTAGACAACATTACCTACGTCTTACTGGATGCACCTATCTTCAGACGACAAACGAAAGCGGATCCTTATCCAGCCCGCATGGACGATCTCGACAGTGCAGTCTATTATTCCGCCTGGAACTCTTGTATCGCGGAGGTCATGAGGAGATTTCCCATCGATCTTTACCACATAAACGACTATCATGGAGCCGTCGCTCCGTTGCATCTGCTACCGAAGGTCGTGCCCTGTCTGCTGTCACTTCACAACGCAGAATTCCAAGGCCTCTGGCCTATGCGCTCCGAAGCGGAAAGCCAAGAAGTCTGCGAGATATACAACCTTCAATCTACGGTAGGGACTTCATGAGTGCCCCAGAAGAGGCTTGGCTCATATTCATGCACAGGTGGTGCGGAGATACGTCCGATTTGGAGAAGTTTTCAGTGCGTTTGCTGATCGTGGCCTGTGCTTCACCTACAGTGTTACTGACCGTGACCGTTATGGCAGATCTTTTGCACGCCGGTGCCAGCTACTTGTGCATCCATCAGAATGGGTTTGGCGCGGTTGGGGTATCCACTAAGTACGGGAAGCGTGCATTCGCGAGGTACCCGATTTTCTGGGGCATGAAAGATATTGGGGGCCTACCGAACCCGGACCCGACTGACACTGCATCCTGGTCTGGAAAACATGTGAAAGCAGAAGATATACCTATCGATGAGGAACTCGAGGCTTCCAAACCCAGACAGAAACGGCAAGCGCAAAATTGGGCTGGGTTCGTAGCTTCCCTGAGTAACTCATTCCCGTTCAAGACTGAAAGCAAGACATATTTGGAAAGAAGCATCGCCCTTTTGATCTCTCAGTCCCGTCCCAAATCGCAGACAGAATGGTAAAGAAGGCATGCTGACGCCATTGTAGGCTAAAGCAAGATCCTAAGGCAGAGCTTTTCGTTTTCGTTGGAAGGTTAGTACACAGTCGCGAGCAAACCCGTCCCTTGTCCAACCATTGGACTTCAGCTACAAGACGTGTCTCGCAAGCAGTAGCCCGAGATCAATTTCAACGGAGGCTCTTTATTTCACGACAACATGCCATTAAAAAGGAATGCTGACTCCTAAATGTACAGATGGTCTAACCAAAAAGGGGTTGATGCCATTGCTGATGTATTTCCCTCCATTATGGAACGGCACGCTCACGTGCAACTGATATGTGTAGGCCCGGTCATCGACCTTTACGGTCGATTTGCGGCACTTAAACTGGCACGAATGATGCAAGTATATCCGGGAAGAGTCTTCTCACAACCCGATTTCACCACCCTCCCATCGTATATATTCAGTGGGGCAGATTTCGCCTTGATGCCCAGTAGAGACGAGCCATTTGGGCTAGTGGCTGTGGAATTTGGCCGCAAAGGCGTGTTGTGCGTAGGTACGGTGATCCCAAAGTGACTTGTCTTCATGCAATCCGAGAATACTGGTCGCGAGACGTTCTTTTCCGTTTACCAGACATGTCGTCCCTCACAGCCCAGTCTTAAAAGCGGAGATTCTGACTTTAAAATGCGCGCAGGGGCCAGAGTTGGAGGACTCGGGAATATGCCCGGGTGGTGGTTCACCATTGAATCAACGACCACCAGACACTTCATTCACCAGCTCAAAACCGCCGTGGAAAACGCGCTCAAGTCAGACCCTAGGGTCCGCGCTGTTATGAGAGCCCGGGCGACCAAGCAGCGTTTCCCAGTCAGCCAATGGGTCGAAGATCTGGAAAAGCTTCAATCTTCGGCAATAGATATAAGTCATAAACAGGCGGCAAGAAAAAGGCGCCCCATCTTCGACTCCCCAAACACCTCGACTATTCTGGAGACTCCAGGCTTGTTGAGTGTGCTGCAATCAAGTGTTACGGCATCACTGCGTCCGCGCTCCGCATTGGTCCAAGCCTCAAATCACAGAAGATCCTTGACTACTATCTCTGAAGTACCACGACATTCCTGGACGACGCAAGCTTCACACCAGGCTAAGCATTTGCGTTCTCTCTCCGAAGGACGTACATTCGTCGAATCCGGCTCAGGTCTCGGAAGCAAAATTGGCCCTGGCAGCAGACGAAGGGCTCCACCACCACTACTCTTAAGCGGTTCCTCAAATGCAGCTACCAGACCTGATCTTCATGCAATTCGTGGGCCAGGTGACGAAGAGCCGACAAACAGTCAACCGCGAGCGCCAGTACCTCGCTCTCCCTCTTCGCCAAATCTTCGTACAGGGCCCGATCTCAATGAGCAGGAGACCACTGAAATACCGGCGACACCGGAGAGGAGGCGATCCCTAACAATGCCGCAATTGCGACCGGCCGACAGGAAAGCCGTCCGATTGATGGGAACGCAACTAAGCGCGAGTCGAGCAAGCGAGCTAACGTCCCCCCAACAATCTTCATCCTCCAGCGACGAGATCGCTTCTCACACACCGTCTACCCCCGGGACACCTGTCACTCCAGGTAGTGCGTACTATACGCCACCACTGACCCCGACACCACCACCGTCCAGGATGTCCAGGGGACAGGTCAGCTTTCAGACTAACTCCACAGCTGCTACCTCAGTCAGTGGTGCCAATTCCACCGGGCACAATAATCGCAACAGCAGCGCAACTTCCATCAGTGCCGCTAAGACCTCCGATGCTGCCAGTGAAACCGGTGTTGGCAAAACCAGCGTCATACACTCTCCCCACGCGGTAGACTCCTTTCCGAGCTTGGGGCCCCACTACTTCCCACACGGCGGTATAGCAGTACTGAGCACGTCAGATGTCAAGGAAGAGAGGCCGAATAATATCTCTCAAAACTTGGTACCATTCTTTTCCGACCCTGACAAGGAATACGAAAGCAAGTTCAAAAAAGAAATGAAAAGGCTGAATGGGAAAAATTCTGAGCACGATCTTTGCATCGAAGAGTACCTGTTGAAAAGCGAGAAGTCGTGGTTCGCTAAGCTCCGCGCGGCTGAGCTAAACAAGGCATCCAAGAGCAGCCATCCAGAAGAGCAGTCTTCCGAAACACTGACACAGGGAACCAATCAAGAAAGGGCTAGAGAGGACACTTTCGGTTCAGGGGCCAACCGCAAACTGCCTACAGGTTTGAAACGAATCTTGCGTTTAAAGATCGGAGACTGGCCTGTCTATTCGTTCCTTCTGGCATTCGTAAGAGAAGTCGACCCCTGCTTTCAATAGCGAGTGGTCTTGCTTACCGCGAATATCTCCCAGGGCCAGATCATAGCCGCCAACTCATATCAGATCACGCTTCTCAATGGGACAGTCGGCGAATCAGCAACCAAGCTGTACATCATCGCATCGATATACACAGCCACCTCGCTCGGATGGTGGCTACTCTACCGACGACTGGAGACCGTCTACGTCGTATCCCTCCCATTCGTCTTCTACGGTCTCGCATTCTTCTTCATCGGTATCTCGCCTCTAGTCCCTCAGTCCGGTAGCACAAATTGGCTTCACAACGTCGCAACAGGTCTCTATGCCCTAGCTTCCTCAAGCGGAGCACTATACTTTGCGGTCAACTTCGCAGACGAAGGTACGAGACGAAGAGGTCTTACGAGCACGCAATTCAATCTCAGTGTTACTGATACTCGCACAGGCGGCGCACCAGTCACGTCGTTCGTCTACCGAGCGTGTGTGATTCAAGGGACGCAACAGATCTACGTCGTAGCTCTATGGTACTGGGGAGCCGCGCTCGCGAAAGCACAGGGCACGGTATCCGTCGTTGCGAACCTAAATGCATACCCAAAGATCATTGCACCCGTCTGCATCGTTGTTGCATGTGTTATGTGGACTGTCGGCGTGGTACTGTTCGTGGGCCTGCCCACGTACTACCGCCAAGCCCCCGGGCATATTCCAGCGTTCTATCCCTCACTGCTGAGACGGAAGGTGATCCTAGTACGTCCCCAAAATCTTTCTTGTTCAGTGCGCTGTCCGATCCAGCTGACATACCACCCGCGACAGTGGTTCTTCGTTGTGGTGGTGATACATAATTACTTCCTATCTGCCCCATACGGCCGGAACTGGTTATACCTATGGTCGAGCCAGGCAGTACCAGCGTGGCTGATAGTGATTCTGATCATCGTATTTTTCGTCGGCGTATGGATCTTATTCCTCTACATATTCTCCCACATGTCGAAAAGCCACTCGTGGGTCCTGCCAGTATTCGCCATGGGACTCGGTGCCCCTCGCTGGGCACAAATCCTCTGGAGTACCTCGAACATGGGCCAGTATCTGCCCTGGACAGCGGGGCCGATCGCAAGTGGTGTGGCAGCACGGTCTTTATGGTTGTGGCTCGGAGTGCTAGATGCAGTACAGGGTGTCGGCAAGTCTTCACCCCTTTTCTCACCACCATAACCACTCTGTCCCATCTCTTGCACAACCAGAGCCATCATCTAGCTGACGCCTCCACCCATCCCACCAGGCTTCGGAATGATACTGCTCCAAACCCTCACCCGCTTCCACGTCCTCTTCACGCTAATCGCCTCACAAATGCTCGGCTCCCTGATAACAATAGTCGCGCGAGCCACGGCGCCAGACAAAATCGGCCCGGGGAGTGTGTTTCCGAATTTCTGCATCAACCCTCGAGACGGGTTGGCCTCGGCGTGGTTTTGGGTCGCGTTGCTGTTACAACTGGCCGTGCCTATAGGGTTCGGGGCGTTTTTCCGGAAGGAACAACTAAGTAAAGCATAGAAGAGGAGGGCGGGTTGTTAGCAAGCTGGATAGAGAGTGAGTTCCATAAGTCTGGGTGAAGGTCTGGGTGAATGGGAAAGGATTTGGTGATCATGAAGGCAGTAAGAAACTCAATGGTAATATTCGTGCCTTTTAAGCGGAGTAGGTAATTATATCAGTCACAGTGGGGATACTGTAAAACAACCCTATAGACATGTTGGAGTCGTACGTTGACAGGTGGTAACTTATATAAAAGCAATGAAGCTTCCGAGATGGCCAAGCATGAGGAATGGAGATCATAATTATCGTGAACGAAAAGCACAATATGAATACAGTCCTGGAAGAGACCTACTTATGCTCTGTACCATTGATCACCACGAGGATATACACATGCATGAATGGACAAGTTGAAGGTGCTCATCGAGTTGGAAGGTGGTACCGGGAGGACCTGAGTTTAGCTTAGCATATACTTAGTCAGCAGGCAGGGATATCCTCCTGCAGGATCCTTCGTCTTCCATAGAATATCATCCTTTCTTCCCACTAAGAACCGTACATTCCAACT